>SNQJ01S0009738.1:189150-201629 GCA_010110895.2 Picea sitchensis | reverse complement strand
ACAATTCAAGATCTATCTATTTATAACAAAATGGAGTCACAACTAAAGGTACGAGCTGACATCCTTCCCTCAAAAATCTCTAAACATTTATTTGATCTAACAACTTATTTAACAACCTATGCTATAAAACAGGAAAATGTTGGTGACTAATCCAACCAAGCTTCNTCATCAAAATATTACAATTCAAGATCTAGCTATGTATAACAAAATGGAGTCACAACTAAAGGTACGAGCTGACATCCTTCCCTCAAAAATCTCTAAACATTTATTTGATCTAACAACTTATTTAACAACCTATGCTATAAAACAGGAAAATGTTGGTGACTAATCCAACCAAGCTTCAAACTGATTTGATTCTCTTTTGCTGCGCAACTTCTATTTTGCCATGTGTCTTTTAGGAGCATGTAGTTGTCCTCATAATGCCAATTGCTACTTCTGCAATTTTTTCCATCATCATCCATCCAAAAAGTTGTTGGCTTGACCTTCCTGGATCCTTGGTGTTTGTTGGTAGCTTCTTTAGGTAGCAGCCTGAGTAGCGTATTTCACAACTGGACAAGTAAAAAGGGTAGTGCATTTAGGTAGCGCCACTATGCTGCGTATGTGTGCAAACCTTTGTTCTCTGTGAAATATTAGGTAGCGCCTTTATGTAGCGCCACAGTGCTACGCCTATATGCAGACTCTGTTCTTTGCCAAATATTAGGTAACACCTTTACATAGCGCCACTGTGCTGCGTCTGTGTATAGGTTCATTCTTTGCTAGATATTAGGTAGCCCCACTTATGTTGCGTCTGTGTGCAGGTTTAGGTAGCATTGTCAAAAACGCAGCGCCTTCAATCTTGAACGTGTGCAGAACAATTGGTGGTCTTTCATAATGTCAAACCCATTGTACTTAGGTGTCTTGGAAGTACAATAGGTAGTGTATTTTACCACTGAGGGAGTTAGCACTTAGCAAAAACCCAAAACTCTGATAGTTAAACGCTTAGAAGCTTGTATAGATGGCAGATGTAATATTTGAATATCAGTTAACCCTCCCAAAAATGAACTATCCCAAAAAATGTGTCTTACCTTTCACCAACTATTTTGTCACCTTGACACTTAACCTCACACTCTTTTTGGTAGAAAGAGGATCTTCATTTGGCAGAACAGACGACTTCTTCTTAGCGATGATAGGCTTTTTCAGTGTGGCTATGCTCTCCTTAACTGCTGGTTTGTCATTCTTAATGGCAGCTTCAACCAATACCTGTAAATTTCTTTGGACTGCCTCATCTTGAAAGTGCTGCAGCTCTTCCTTTAGCTTCCTGTTCTGAAACTGAAAACCTCTGTTCTTCATGTAAAGATTCTTTAGCTGTTTATGAAGGGGCTGGCCCCTTCTTGTTGCAAACCTTGCCAAGTCAAGGGTGTGACTGTAGCCATCCATAAGCTCTGTCATCTTGGCTCTGTCAGACATGGCTTCCTTTTTCAATTGAGCCACCTCTTTTCTCGCATCCCTAAGTTGCCTGATAAGTCTTTTGAAGGTCTGACTGTCAGGAGGAGCAATGACATTCACAATCTCAATAGGCTTTTTCTCAGTCTCCTCTTCCACTTGCATGGGAGGTGTCTTGTCTACCTCATCAGGTTTCTTGGTGGCTTTGCTTTTACCTTTCTTCCTCTCAACAAGGGTTTCTTCTTTTCTTTCCACAGGATTTTCAAAGTCTTTCACAGAGGTTTCATCTTTCCTCTCCAAAGGTCTTTTAGTACCTTTACCCTTCTTTTTTTGAATAGGGGTTTCTGGTAAAGTCCACTCTTTGAAAACCTCCTTAGGAATTGATGACCTTGTGAAAGGTCTTTTACCCTTTCTTTCGATTGCTGGAGGAGAAGAGGGGAAGAGTAGCTTCTTCCCTTTCTTGGATGTAGCTTTGGTATAAGAAGGAACCTATTCTAACCCTGGTGGAGGAGGTGGTGAAAAATCTCTTTGTGGGGAAGGACAAGCTTCCTCCTCAACTCCTGTGACCTGCTTGCTGACCTCTGAAACTTGAACAGGGGCTCTGCCCTTTCTCTTCCTACTGCTCCCTACTTTAATAGCACTGGTGGGTGATAAAGGACTTACATTCTGTGATTGAGGAGTTGATGCTAGATCCAACTTGAAATGAGAAGTAACCACAAAATGCTCCCATGAAATCTCTTTCTTACCCAATTCTTCAGAGACTAGCATTCTGATCAATTCATAGTGGAAAAGGCTAGAATCCACATCTTTAGATTTGGATTGAATCCTATCTGACATCTTACCTATGCTCCTCAACAAGTGATAGGGAATATTCATCTCAACTTTACCAGTAAAATGTAGCAAAAGCCTTATGTGGTATTGGTACAATGTGTTAAATCTCCCTTCACATGTAAAATATCTCTGGATGATCTTTAGAATTCTGTCAAACTGTTCATTCAATTGACCCCTTGGCACACCTTTAGATAAATCACTGGATTGATGTTTAGGTTTAAAGAGATCTTTAGCATAGGCTGAACTCAAAGCCATGGCTTTGAACCACTTTTCACCTGTAATGGGGATTTCTGTTGCAGCTGAGATAGAGGCTTCAGTCACCTCAAATTCCAAATCCCCAACCTTGGTTCTCCTGCCATCAAAATGTGATGCAAACCGTTTTGTTACCTCTGGATGGCCTCTCTGCATGTTCTGGCAGAAAGAGAGGCATCCCACTCTTTGAAAGACCTCCCTTGCCATGGGCTCTGTATAAAAAAGATGCATGTCCACAGGTTCTATCCTAACCACCTTGCCACCTTTTTGTGTCTTCCTCGATTGAGGAGTCTCCATGGCTTAGAATGAGAGCTTTTAAAGGATTATGGGATAGTAATAACCAGGAAGACTTTAAATTGGGCTTCAAATGTACAAGGCTGACCCTTTTAAACAGACTGGTGTTGGGAAGCCAAGTTTTGACTGTGGGAATGACACCCTTAGATTTGTATAGGCACTGAAGGTTTAAACAATGAGAGGGTACTCCTGTAACTTACCTTTTGAAACTGGGAAAACACGCTTAACTCCAAGATGAAAGGAAGCGGGGGAGGCAAAGAGGGTTTAAGCAACGCCTCTAGGTAGCGCAACACATGCGCAGAGGATAGGCTATTTAAGAGCTTGCAATTTCAATGGCTAAGGCAGACAACAATAATCAGACCTAGATACATGCAATGAATTTTACAGGTCTGAACAAGCTAGAAGACAAGGCTATCATGCAAAGACGAGTCCCTTACAATTGTGCAAGCTCGACAAACCAAAACCCGAGCACAAATTTCTTATGAAAATTAATATGTAGAGGAGGCAACACGGGATACCTGTGGAGTAGACACCTGTAGGAATCTTCAACGAAATCTCAGGATCAAATTGTGAAAACTTCGGCTCTCGAATCGACTTCAGCCTCAAATTTGGTTTCCTTGCTATCGCCTGATCAAAACTTGTGAATTTGCGCAACGCATCACTGTTGAGTTTTTCAAAATTAGAAACCGTTACCAGGGCTCGTAAATGTAAGATCTTGAAGGCATCCTTTAACTGACTTCTGGCACTGAAAACAAGAAACATGACATCAGCCGTGGCAATCATGACTCGTGGTGGAAGTATGATGAATGGGAAAGGTGCTACAGAACTTCCTGAAGAGTGGGCAACGCTCCAATTCAAAAAATGATTGGACAGGTAAGCAAGGACAATGAGGCATGACCTCGTAGGCATGCCTCATNGACCAAAAAAAAAAAAAGTCATGAGCTAAAATGATTCTAAGACCAAAAATCAATTTGAGGATCAAACTAGAGCTACAACTCAAAACTTTAATCATCTAAGGGGTCCTACCAAACATAAAATTTAAAGAGATGAAACTTTAAAAATTTTAAAATCTAAGGCTTAAAAAAGGATTGAAACAAACTAAAAGACCCAAGGCAATTTAGTGTGATAACATTGACTCCACAGGGGATGGCATGCCCCCTGCGGGCTGCCAAGAATAAGTAGATTTAGTGCCTTATCCTAGGGCTATGGGGTCATTTATTGAAACAAAAATAAAAATAAAAAGATATTTACAATGACATGAAGAGCCACTAAAGGCTCAAGCAAAGTACTTTTTTCAGGAAATGCCCATTGACAGGGCCACCAAAAACCTCTTCATTCTCCATATTCTGCAACTTGAAAGTGTTATTAGAGAATACCTCAGAGATTTTGAAAGGACCGATCCATAAAGCTTCAAATTTACCGTGCTTGCCTTTATCTTGCCTCGGTGCATCCCACTTGAGCACCAGATCACCCAATTGAAAATCCTTTTTGTTCACCTTTTTGTCGAAAGCTTGCTTGATCTTCAGTTGATGGTCATATGCTTTGTCTACAAGCTGCTCCCAGGCTTGCTGCACTTCAACCAGCTGCTGAATCCTTCTGATCATATGATCAGGTTCCCCTTGGTAATCTTGGAAGAATTTTGCCACAGGTAAGGTAAGCTGAGAAGGAAAAATGGCTTCAACTCCATACACCAACTGGAAAGGGGAAAGTCCCAGGGACCTTTTTACCGTCACTTTGTCATCCCATAGAGCAAATTTGAGTTTTGAGTCCCATGCCTTTTTGTTATCCTCTAACAACTTTTTAATGATCTTTATAATGCTTTTGTTTGAGGATTTTGTAAGCCCGTTTCCCTGAGGATAGTAAGGGGTAGAATGAATCAAAGTGATCCCAAACTGTTCACAGAACTGAATGAATGGTTCAACCTTGAAAGATGCAGCATTATCAGTGACGATTCTGTCAGGACACCCAAACCTTGCCATAATGTCTTCAAGGAAACCAATGATCACTTTGTGGGAAGCATTCCTTGTAGGAATAGCTTCAATCCATTAAGTAAAGTAATATGTAGCAGTCAAGATCCATCTATGTTGACCACTGGAAGTGGGATGAATTTCCCCGATAAAATCCAGGCCCCACTGCTGGAAAGGTCCTGAAGCTACCACAGGTTTTAATGGCAAAGAATTAAGCTATTGTTTTCTGGAGAACTTCTGACACTTAGCACAAGCTCTGATCTTAGCACAAACATCAGTGAACAAACTGGGCCAGAAGTACCCAGCCCTGAGGATCTTGTATGCTGTGGTTCTCCAATAATGATGCCCCCCACATAAACTGTCGTGGAAATCAAACATAATCTTTTGGGATTCTTGGGGGTCTAGGCATCTCAAAAGCACTCCTAGTGGATCCTTCCAATACAAAACTTGATCAACAAGGTAATATTTTATTGATTTGAGTTTTAAGGCTCTCACCTTGTTCTTTTCCATACCACTTGGAGGCTGTAAATTTTGCAGAAAAAATATAATGTCCTTGTACCAACTGCAATTTGCCAATGCAAAGATGATTTGAGAACTTCTATCAGTTATTTCAGCCTATTGATTTTCTGAACATGAGTGGTTGAAATTCACCCCCAGTGCTGAGCAATTTGATTTAGCCAAAAGCTTGGCTAAACCCTGGCCTTTAACCAATTTGGTAGGCTTAATCTCCAAATCAAATTCAAGTAATTTAGCAATCCACTTGCTCCTTTTTCCGTTTATATCAGGCTAAATAAGAATTTCTTTTACAACAACTGATGGGACATAGGCAATAACTCTTGAATGCAAGACATAAACTCTGAAGGACTTAAGAGATTTAACCAATGCATAGGCTTGCTTATCTATGATGCCATATTTTAATTCAACATCTCTCAATGCCCTGCTGAAAAAGGCAATGGGCTGCTCTAAGCCTTCAACGTTCTTCTGCAATAGGACTGCTGCTACTGTATCAAAAGAGGCAAAAGAAAAAAAGAGAAAGTCCTCAGAGTAGTCTGGGCTGACAAGAATCGRGGMTTYAGTGAAGACTTTCTTTATCTGATCAAAAGAATCACAGGACTCARCAGTGCATTTGATTTCACCATCCTTCCTGAGCATGGCTGTGACATGYTTAACCAACTCARCAAAATTTGACACAAATCTTCTCAAAAAATTAATTTTTCSCAGAAAAGATTGAACCTCTTTTTTGGATCTAGGAAGTGACAATGTTTGTATARCTTCAACCHTGYTGSAATCAATCCTTACSCCTTCHKYTGACACGATATGYCCCAATAATTTTCCTTCCTTCATGGCAAACAATGATTTTTTCGGATTCAAGGAGAGGCCAAATTTTCTGCATTTCAAGAAAWTTTTTCTYAAGTGATCACAGTGTTCTTTATYAGACTGAGAGTACATTGTTATGTCATCTAAATAGATAACAACAAACTTATCCTTCTCCCCAATAAATGYTATGTCCATAGCTCGTTGAAAAGTTGCCCCTGYGTTCATCAAACCAAAGGGCATCTTGGYGTACATAAATGTACCCCAAKGAGTGGTAAAGACCRTCTTCTCYYTGTCTTCTGGMAAAAYAGAGATCTGATTGTATCCGGAAAATCCATCAACCATAGACATCTTGGCTKCTCCCGTCACCTTTTGTAATATGTGCTCCATCTTGGGTAAAGGGTAATTATCCTTTTTTGAGCTTTTGTTCAGATTTCGAAAATCAATGCAAAGTCTGATTTCTCCATTCTTTTTTCTTACTGGGACCAAATTGGCCACCCATTCAGAATACCTCAAAGGAATGATAATTTTTGCATCTAAAAGTTTTTTTACCTCTTTCTCCATGATAGGCAACAACATAGGATTGATTTGCCTCAACTTTTGCATGAAGGGTTTGGTGTCTTCTTTTAATGGAATTCGGTGCTCTATAATGCTTGTGTCATAAGTTCTGAGATCTTCATAAGTCCAAACGAATACATCAACAAATTCCTTCAACAACTTAGTATATTCTACCCTCTTCTCTTCTGATAGGTTGCTTGACAATTTGACGTATTTCAGATTCTTTTCAGGCCCAAATTGCACTCATTTATATCATCATCATTAATAGATACCTTCCCTTTCACTGCCACATCATTCCCGTAAAATAATCTTTCCAAAGGAACTAGTCCTTTTGGAATATAATTGCTAGGTAGCTGCACAATATGATGATTGGCAATTTTATTGAGGAAAACATCATCATGAGGAGTAATTTTTGAATCATGATCCTGATCAATGTGTAATGCAGAAAACTCATCAACCGTCTCGAGGAAATTTTTAAGTTCTAAATCATCTTCGAACACCTTCCAATATTTTACATTGTCCGGTATAGAATGCATGTACTTGACTTCTACATCATACTTGATCTTGGGTGGTATAGGAATTCTGAAGTTGCTTGCTGATACAGCCAAAGAATCAGCCATGGTATTCTCTTCTCTAGGAATGAATGATATGTTAAAAGCAAAGAAAAAACTGTCCACCAAATCCTACACTTCATTTCTGCAAGATCTAAGCCTAGGGTGCTTTGTTTGATAAATATTTTTAATCTGATGGACTATCAATTCAGCATCCCCAAATACTGATAGCTCCTTTATCCCTATGTCTTTAGCTGCCCTCAATGCCAAGACAAGAGCCTCATACTCTGCCACATTATTAGTAGTCTCAAATTCTAGTTTATATGACAAAGATATAGTTTCTTGATTTGGTGAGACAAAGACCACCCCAATACCAACACCTTCCTTGGAAGAGGCTCCATCAAAGAACATATTCCAGACAAAAGTGGTTAGAAAAGGCTCCTCATAAAAGGTAATGGACTGTTTTCTGATTTCTAGAGGGGCTTCAGGAGCATCAGTGAGCTGCAAAATGCTAGATCCCAGATCTGTATCAAAAGAAAAAATAGGGTGATTTGTGGGGTTTGCTTCATCACTAATGATGTAAGCCAATTGAGCTTCCCTGTAAAGTCTTCTATGCTCTCCCCCCAAAACGAGAATAGTAGCATAAGAGAGATCCATCTGCAAGGTTCCCCCAAGTCTTTTTATCCAGGATCTTAACAAGAGCATGCCAAACTTGGGGGGAACATCAACAACTACGATATCCATAGTATACTCTTCATAGGCAACTGAAATAAGGTCACCACCATATCCTTAATGACTCCAAGACACTTGAATTTTCTGGAGTCAAAATAATATAAGTCATGATAAGTCTTTGTGATTTTTAACCCAAGTTCATCCATAACAGATTTTGGCATAAGGTTGTGGGATGCCCCTGAATCCATGAGACAATTGTGTAGCACCTTATCATGTATATTGAGTGAAGTATAGAAAGGTGGGGATGAATCATCTCTGTTTTCTATCAAAGGACCTAAAATCACTGCTGGTTTTTCATCTCCCAGATTTATTGAATCAGTGGCATTTGGAGATGATTCATGCTGTAGCATTTTGGATAAATATTTTTTAAATTCCTCATTTTTTATCAATTCCAAAAAAGGTACAGGGATCTTTATTTTCTGGATCTCATTCTCAAAACTGAAGGAAGAAAAAGGTTTCAAGATTTCTTTGGTTTCAGGAAAAGGATTTCTGATCAGAACTTGTGGGCTTTGAGAGTCTTTTTCCCTACTTCTCACTATCACAGCCTTGGCAGAATATTCTTTTTGAGCAGGCTGATTAGGGGCATCAATTTTTTCTTCATTCTTCTTAGATCTCAGATTATATCTACTAGCATTTTCTTTTTCTTTTTCTCCCTTACTTAACTCATTAATTTTAATATCCATTAAAGATTGCTCATAAGAGGATTGAGTCAAGTCTGGGGATGGGGATGTGTCACCTAATCAATGAATCTCAGGATCAACTTCTACCTCCTCTTCTTCTTCATCAACAACCAAATTATTTTGCAAAGGGGCATGTACCCTCTGATCATCTCTCTCTCTCTTTGTTTATGGGATCTCTGGGAAAGATTTGGGGAGCATTATTTGGTCTCCTATAGTTACCTCTGTTATCAGTGTTTTGAGCATTTCTATATGTCTGTTTCCCTTCTGATTTTAACTTCTCAATCTCAGTGGAAAGAGATTTTACTAATTTGGTCAGCTCATCTACTTGAGAATGGACAACAAAGGAATCATAAGTTGAAGCTTCAACTCTGTTTTTTCTCTTATCCCTATCAGATTTACCCCCGAGCTTATCTAATGCCACTATATTGGATTCTACCTCTAAGGCAACATCTTGCATATGAACTAAGGAAGGTGACCTTCTTTCTCTCAACAGGAGGCCGAACTCGGGGTCAAATGCACTGGCATAAGTGATTTTTGCAGAAGTTTCAGTGGATTTTATCTCATCAGGGATCTTGTTGTACATTTTATTGAATCTTTTAGAAAAGTCAGAGACAGACTCTCCTTATTTCCTTTTTAGGGATCCGAATTCGGTGATGTAGTACAAAAAATCATTTTTGTCCCCCTAGTGCCTTAAGAAGGCTTCATCTAATGCTTCAATACCAGTAATGGATCCAAGGGCCAAACCCCTAAACCACTTCCTAGCCTCAACAAAAAGGCTTTGGACGAAAACCCTCATCCACACATCCTCATTTTCAATATCTTGGTTATCTACATAGCTATAGAAAGCAACAAGATGTTCCTCAACTGTTATATCTTCTTTTCCAGTAAACTTGGGCATGTATTTCAAATAATCTCCAGGAGGGAGAGCATTCACTGGCTGGGATAAGACTAGAGGAGCATATCTTGCAACCACTATGGCATCCATCCTATTTGCAGGGGGGTTAACAACTACAATTTGATTTTGGATTCTTGGTGAACAAGAAGGAGAAGGAGACTTGACTGTGTGCATATTAGGAGAGGAATACAAGTATGAAGGGGGGTTTCAATTTTCACAACAGAGGGCCGAGTCTTGGAAGAAGATGGTAAGGTCTGAAAAGGGGATGAAGTTTCCACTTCTTTGGCAACCATAGTTTTAACAGAAAGAGGTGTAGCTAAGCCTAAAGTAGGGAAATCTTCAAAACTATCAAGACTGAAACACTTTTCAATATCAGGGGAGGTGAAAATGTCAATTTTTTCTTCTTTCAATTTAGTTTCAAAGAAAGAGTATTCAACAGGAAACTCTTCAAAATCAAGTTTCTTAGATACTTCAATAGAAGGTAAAGAAAGCTTACTTGATAAAACATCTGGAGTATCAAGAGTGGAATCATGCAATTGACCAGAAGCACTTGTAGCAGCATAAAATATTTTCCCTTCTTGAGTATTTTCTCTGGGTCAACCTCAGTTGGAACCAAAGTTAGCTGTGGATTTGATCTCGTATGTCTGCCTTTAGGTTCCAGCGTTGAAACAATGGAGTCGCCAGGTGCAAGCTGCAATCTTCAAGATACTGAGTTCTAATGCACCTTTAGGACTAGTATACTGTGTCGTTTAATCCCAGGGAAAAGTCTTCAAATCGTTCCCCGACAATGACGCCAAGAATGTTAGCACTAGCAGTCATCTTCAGATTGCATGGAAGGCAAGACCAGTACCCATCAGGTTATGTGTGAAATGTAAGAGTGTTTAAAGGGTCAAATGGAGAAAGACTCGAAATGATAATGTTCCAACTCAGAAAACAGGGCTAGCATGCACCGACAATCAAGGTCTTCGCTAACTTCAATTAGTAGTTTGGGACTAAGTATGAATAGAGGTAACACTTGAATGAGAGGAATGTAAGGGCTATTGTAAACATCATGTATACAAAAGCCTAATGAAGAAAGTTTCTTAACACAAGATATTCTTGAACTCAGAAATTAAGGAAGCTAAATAAACATCATGATAATATAATGATCAAACATCCACCATAACATCACCACAATCATTCATGTGAATCTTTTAAGGCATGAAAATTTAGCATCAGAAAGTAAATAAGCTGAAAGAGAAGCTGATTTCTATTAGCCAAAAAGTCTTAAGTCCAGTACATAGCTAGATCACAGTCACTTCATCAAAATATTACAGTCTAAGGAAGCCTTGGCCAACCATCCGAACCTGCTAAAGCAATTGATCTATCTATTTATAACAAAAGGGAGGCAACAACTGGAGGTACGACCTGGCCTCCTTCCCTTGAAAATCTCTAAGCATTTATTTGATCTAACAACTTATTTAACAACCTATGCTATAAAACAGGAAAATGTTGGTGACTAATCCAACTAAGCTTCAAACTAATTTGATTCTCTTTTGCTGCTGTTATGAACATAAAATATACATAAATAGATATTCATAACATAATAATAGTTAATAAATAAATTCTCAACCACAATCAAACTAAATTATACCGCGAGCAATAAGCATTCATCTATATACTCGGTATACAAAATTCAATAAAAAACCCCAACTACAGAGTAGAACATCAAATACTCTGTATATTGGAAAATACAGCATTCAAAACGTTCCGTCGTGTTAGATACCATACACATTCGCTGAAATTTTGTATACATTTCCCTGCAATTAATTCCCTTTCGTACATCGTACAGACATCGTACATTATTTTACCGTACCAGTCGGCCTACTGTCTGTTGTCCTGCATTCTGACCGTACATTGTTGCTGTTGCATCGGTTTCATACCACTGCTTCGTTCTTACATTCCGTGCAGTGTTTTACAAATTAAAAATTAAATCCGTATGATTCATTTAATCCTCAATTGCAGTCCTTGCAAGTAAAGGAATGCATCCATACATTAAAGGTTGTGACTCTTATTAAAAGGGGTCATTTCCTTTTGGTCAATCAAGGTTATTAAAATTAAGTTTTAATAATTAAAGGATTATTCAAAGTTATAAAAAAAAGGGCGGCTGATTCGAAGTTAGAAAAAGAGTATTCAAAGTGTATATAATATCCATTTCTATTTCTAAGTTGAGGTATCAACAAGTGGGAAATGGATACATTATTGTATTATAAAAATAGTCATATAACTTTTAAGGAAAAGAATAAAATGGGAAAAGGTGAAAAGTGAATATATTATTATATTATAAAATTTCAAATATTAAAAGGTATTGGAATTACCTTTTCATTGTATATCAAGAAAAAGGGAAATAAAAATAGTTATATGAGTTATATAAGTAATATATATATTAAGGAGATACAAAAGGATATTTTATATAAGATATTTAATTATAAAGTGAAAGGAGTATTTTGAAAGTAAAAAAAATTATTCCAAGGAGAAATAAGTATTCAATTATATATATATACTATAAAAGTTTTAGCTCTTTATATTTAGTCAATTTGACTTTGGCTTTTTAAGGGAAACTTTTAATTATATATATCATTTTTAAAAGTTTCAAAGTATTATTTAAAAAAAAAAAAAAAAAAAACAACAACAACAACAACAAAAAAAGTTTTAAAGAATAATTTATCCGACATTAAAATCTCGTCAGTAGAAGAAGGAACCAATACAATGTCAAATAATGGTCATATTCAAACGAATGCTTACATGGACAGCTCACTACAAACATCGAAGATTATATCATCTTGTTTCATTGAGAGTTGCAACTACAAGCACAAAAGATTTGAGAAGACATCGTGTGCTAGAACAAAAGTTCAAAGGGACGCCTTTCAGTGATTATGCTTTGAGGACAAAGCATTTTTAAGGGGAAGGCAATGTTATGAACATAAAATATACATAAATAGAT
>SNQJ01S0009738.1:135454-171679 GCA_010110895.2 Picea sitchensis | reverse complement strand
CGGTAAAGGAAATCTATACCTGATGGTGATCGTGTTGATGGCTCTTGAGTCTGTGCACATTCTCCATCCTCCATCTTTCTTTGGACTCAACACAGTTGGTACTGCGCATGGGCTCAAACTCTCTCTGACCAAATCCTTGTCTAGCAACTCTTGGACTTGGCTCTTCACCTCCTCATTCTCTCGAGGTGTCAATCTGTATGCTACTTTTTTCAATAGACTTGCTTCTGGTATCAAGTCGATATGATGACTGATACTCCTGATGGGTGGCAAAGAGTTTGGCAGCTCATCCACCACGATATCAACAGAATTATCCAACAGTTCCTGAACTTCCTCAGACAAATCATCCATTGATGTACTTGTAAGGATAACTCTGGGTTTCCTTACCACAACAAACTACATCTCTTGCTCTTCCTTGACCTCTTTCAGGAGTTCCTTCCCACTCATGAGAAGTATGCTGGTGCTGGCTTCCTCTTTCACTCTCTTCTCCTCTATTGGCAACAACATATGTGTTCTACCGTTCTTCTCCAATGTATATGTATTTTTCCTCCCATCATGAATGACATTTCTGTCAAACTGCCACGGTCTTCCTAACAGAATATGGCATACATCCATGGGATTTACATCACATAGGATTTCATCTTTATAACCTCCTATTTTAATTTCAACCAGGCATTGTTTAGTAATCATTACCTAGTGTCCTTTCTACAACCATGAGACTTTGTATGGCTTTGGGTGTGCAGTTGTCTTCAACTCCAATTTCTCCACCATCTCCATGGATACTAGGTTGTCAGTGCTCCCACTGTCAATGATCACCTTGCATACTTTGTCCTTAGTCTTGCAAGCTGTCTCGAAGAGACTGTTTGTCTGCACTGGCTTTTCAATTTCTGCGTCTCGTTTTAAGAGATTTTTTCTCAACATCAGGGATGCTCCATCCTCTTCTCCTTCTGCTTCAACATCTCTTCGCTGTGCTTCTGAAATGTGAACTTCTCCTCCTTCCTTCTTCTTCTCGGGACATTCCCAAGACATGTGTCCTATCTTTCCACATGCATAACACCTTATTCCTCCTCTGCCTCTTCCTCTAGAAGAGTTTCTTCCACCATCCTGTCTTCCTCTGGAACCTCCTCCTCGTTCCGAGTGACTGTGTGGTTTCTCAGCCTCATCCTTAGACTGATGTGTTATGTCATGGATAAATCCCTTGCTTTTTCTTGGGACCGAGCTTTTATCTCTTCCTCCACTGGTTTTGTTTTTTGGCCAACTTCTCCTCTGCCTTCAGTGCAAACTGATAAGCATCCTCCATGGTTCTTACTGACATCATACTGAGCTCATCCTGGATTTCGTATCTCAGTCCATTTTTATATCTGGTAACTTTTTCTTCATCTCTCTCCCTTTGTCCAGTTCTGATGTTCAGCCAGTAGAACTCCTCGGTGTACTCCTTAACTGTCATCCCTTTTTGTATCAAGTTCTGTAGCTTCCTGAAAAGATTGATTTGATAGTCCTTGGGTATAAACTTAGCCTTCAGTTTGGCTACCATTCTGTCCCAACTCTTTATCCTCTGCTTTCCTTTACTTCTCCTCTCAGCCTGCAGTTTGTCCCACCCCAACAATGCATGCCCTTTTAGCCTGGTGACTGCCTGCTTCACCTTCTCCTCCTCATCAACATCTTCATAGTCGAAGTGTTTGTCCATGGATCTTATCCAATCCAACAGTTCTTCAACATCTAGATTTACCTCATACATGGGAACCTCTATCTTAGCTCTGCCTCCCAACCTGGAAACTTCTCTCAACAAATGTTCTTCTGCAACCTCCTCTCCTGTAGCTTTTTCAACCTCAACCTCTTCACTTTCTGCATCACCAACGTCTCCAGCGTCAGGTGCTCTTCTTTGCGCTTCTTCCATTGTTTCCAATCTGGCGTGAAGTTCTCGCATCTCCCTCTCTACAACACGGTTGGCTAAAGGTGCCTCTTCTCATCTCCTTGGTGGCATTGTGTTCACTATTTGTCACACATAGAGTACAACTTCGAGTTCTCTGTATCCCCCCTCTTCTCTTTCTCTTTCGCTTGAAGTCCACAGACGAAGAATTTAGGCTCAGATACAACTTGATGCAGACCCCCTATCCCTCCTAAGGGGTGCGTGACCTCCCGGTCAGGATCTCTGATTCTGGAGCCGGAACGAATCTCTTGGCTCTAAGCTGGAACCTCTATCTCTAAGTCCACAGGCCCTTGTCTGTGTTTTGCCCGCGCAAATCGACACTAGGCGCGAGCCTCCACTCCAGGTGATTGCAGGCGGGACCACAGGCTTAACTCAAAAAAACGTGTCACGTTTCACGACCCCGGGGTTTCCAATATAACGAGTCCTTGGCCCCTCCAAGTCCTAAAACCCTGATGAGTGCTAATGGAGGTTAGCTCCTCCCCCTTCCCATATCACATGACCAAACGCTCGTGAAAAAAAACTTTACCATGAAGGCGCGCCTAACTCCTCCAAGTCACGAACACCGAAATCGCGATGACGCGGGATCTACGACCCAGATCTCCCCTTGGCCGATGGTTGCGATCACTTCAATGTTTCTTGTTTCACGACTTCGCCCTTCACGGAGTCCGTTTGTTCCTCCTCCCGGTCGTTGAAATGCCGAAACACTCCCTCGCTGCAGATCAACGACTCAATGCCTCCGAAGATCCGAGGGTCCTGATCTTGTCTTGGCGAATCGCTATTTCGTGATTCAGGGTTTTGGTAGTCAAGGACCTGTGTCCTCCCACTCACGATAAATGATATCATGAAATGGACCAACGGTCCAGATCTATTGGGGATAGAGGACTGCTATCCCTCCTGAGTTTTGGGCGTTGAAAGGCCCTCGTCGTTAACCTTCTCGCAATTCCACTTGATCCAACGGCCCGCAGGATGTCGACGTTTCCTCCTTGAGGCTTTCCACCATCCGTTCAAGTCTTCGTGGGTTTTCCCTCCTAGACGTACGCAATGTTAACGCTTGTGCACTTGTCTCGAATCAGACAACCGTTGATTCTCCACTGTGACTTGACGGTCAATAACGCCCCTTCTCCCGAGCTCTTAGTCTCTCAGGCTCAGAAAACTTTCTAAGTCCTCGAAGGTTTCGACCTTTGCTTCTCATGGGAAATGGGTTCATGGATCTCGATAACACTTTCTGAAGTGTTATTCCTCCTGAGATTCATCTGGTGCAGACTTCGATTTCCCACGCACTCCTTGCGTCTAAGGGATCTCGATAACTCAGATCCAAGGGGTTTCTCACAGAGAAATTCCTCCCAATCTCCTTGCGTTCCCCTTAGGCTCGATGCACACCTTGTAGAGCTTTAAATGAAGAGAAACAATTGAAACTCAAAAAAAAAACTAACATTCACAGTTCCATTCTCTCCCATCTTGATTCATTCACCGGCTCATACAAACAGAATGAAAGGAAATTGCAAACACTGTTTACACACCATGTATTTGGATCGATTTTCCTTCTGTTATATTCAAAAGTGCCAAAATGGCTACAAAATACATTCAATTTTCAATCACTAAAAACTGAGATCTCCTGCTAACTCACAATTCTCTTACAGCTAGCTTCCCTTGTATTGCAGCTAACCCTATCTGGGAGTACAAAACCTCTATTTAACTCACAGGGATTTTTAGGGTTTCCCCTGCCTACTTATCTACTCTAAAACTTAATCTACTGGCTATCTTAGACCAATCTCAATCCAGAGCCGTAATGGAAACTCCTGCTCCTCTTGCGATTTTCAAAACGTGCCTCAAAGGGTAAATTTCGGCACTGGTTCAAGCGTGCCTCCAAAGGTAAATTCCGACACTGAGTTAAGGCGGATTTCAAAATCGGCTTCAACTGCCAACGTTGAAGTTCTGGAAGAATTCCCACGTGCTGAGTGGTCCTGCCTCTGCACGCTTGCCAACGATGCTTCTGCATCATTATCTCAAGGACAAAACATAACTAGAGTTTTTTGCTTGTCTCTTAAGGAAAAATAATCCAAATTAATTCATATTTAGCCATGGTTAGAGAAACATGGAGCAACTCTATTAGTCTAGGTTGGCTTCAAAGGAAGGTTAGATTCGAGGTAAATTGGTATGTAGAGAGGTGAACTTGCAAGAGGGAATTTGCAGCCATTCAACTAGGTGGTGTTAATTAGAGATTGATTAGAGCTATGTTTGCGAGTGTTTCTAGGCACCCTATCATCCTTGTTCAAACATTTATAAACAGTTGCACCTCAAGTTAAACTAAGCAATTGTCAAATCTATGTAGGGATTTGAGATGGGAATTAAGTATAATTATTGTACCAACAAAGTGTTTGAAGCATAGGATTGATCTATAATTATAATGTTTGATGGGGCAATGGGAAACCCTTGCATTGCCTACACATCCTCTATTATATCATTCACAAAAGATGAATGCAATCAATTGTAGGTTGAATAGGTTCCTCAATAATTGTCATGAGAGTATATTGCTTTAACTAATTTACAAATCAATTTTCCATTGACCACAACCATAGAAATATCACCAAAGTAACGTATTCTTAGATGAAAAAAGGACTAATAATTTTTTTTTTGAAGATGCACGACAACAATTTGTGGTACTTATCGGGGGATGCTTTATTACGAGCTTTATGTGTCTATGAATATATGATTATTGGTATTAAAATTGTGGTTAATGTGAGAGTAAAGGGTTTAGTTCACTTGAGATACATGTCCTTGCCCATGACAAGATCATGAATTAGGTATCATATCAATTAAGACATCGTTTTTCTTGTGCTTTCTTCACAATAATAGTGCCTTATGGTAATTAATTTTTTCTTTAAAAAATAACATATTTATCTCTTTATGATAATTAGAGTTGTTTCTAATAGAGATATTGGCATTCATTTATGTCATATTTTTTAATCCCTTTAATGTAGAAGATCCATAGAGCCAAATTCACAATGATGTCTTGTACCAATTTGAAGTAATTAATATTAATTAATTTAATTTGACAAACATGGCCAACTAGAGTTTGCCTCTTCTATTTTCCTTGATTTTCATGTTTTCACCACAAGGGGTTGCCAACTCCCCTCCTTACGATTTCCACTCTAGCCAATCCTTTGTTTTAGTTGATGCAACGTTCCATGCTTTTGCAGATTCCATTGTAAAAAATGTGAGGAGACCCAACTCAAGATTGCAAGGGTCCATTAAGAAGATATGGATCCTTGATGAGTGTTGATAAGCAAGTTCATGAGTTCTTGGCCTTAATAAAAGATCTTGGACGACAAATCCATGGAATCCACTTCAGATAGGTAGAATTGAATTTGATCATTGCGTACAGGGTTTTAACTCCTTTCTTTATGAAATAACATAAGATAGAGATATAATCTCCAATGTCTAGGGACCAACACCTCTAGATATTTGAATAAATAGTTGCTTGATCTAACTTGAAGGAGGGTATTCTTTTGGTAGTATTGATCTAGGTCAAGGTCCCATTTTTCTCTTTGAGCCTTTGGGATGAAGAAAACCTAGAAGAGGAATTTTACAAGGCCAAGATGGTGTTGTCAATGTTACCAAGTAGAAGAAACTATAATTCATCTCATGATGAAATGTCCATACTACAAGGATACATATAAAGAGGTGGAAATATTAATAGGTATTGTGAATCTATGGGAAGAAAAGTCTATGTAACAATAGCATATGTAGGATTATGTTGTTAGAGGAAAGAGCGTGCATACTGGGAAAAACTTGGAAAAATTAGGTCTAAATCCCAAAATACAAAATGCAACAGAGAGATCAAAAGAAAGCGAAAAAAGAATGGAAACCCCAAAAAATAATCCAAGAATGACTCACAGGATCTAGGAAGACCATATAGTACCACAACCCAACTTCCAATGATATGATCAGAAGAGAAAACTCAATGCCAGAACATGTATGCGACTGTCTCACTGAAAACCAACGTATGTACACTACTATGTTCAAGAAAAGCCGCGTATGTATTTAAAGAAACACATGCACACCCAATAAAAACCCCTCAAACTTGAGAGAAAAGGGTCTGGAGGACTCAATAAGGATTACAAAAATTAAGAGAATGCTAGATAAAGGTGAAAGACATAGAAAAAGATTCAAAAGAAATGCAAACCACAAGTACCCCTAACGACCCAAAAAGGGAGAATCACCCTTGGAGTAGAAAATTCTATTACAGAAAACAATGTCCTATGGCTATGGGTTAGGGCCACAACAAAGAGATACCCTAAAATACCACTTTGAGACTCAAATCAAGAATAACTATTTTGTGATAGCTAACTTTCATGGGAGAGGGAAGGGAACAAACCTGGATTTTGACGTTTGATGTTGATCCCACGTGAAGACTTTCACTCCAACACTCTTTCAAAACAATCCTTTGAAATATCCTACACACAAAAAGACGAGCAACTACAAAGAAGTAATTATCTAATAATCAACTAAAACATGAATATTACAATTTACATAATAGATTCACGTTAGGATATAGAAAATATACTAAAAACATGAATCACCACATGAAATCGGAAGAGAACGAGAGATTTATTATTATGAACAACATAAAATTTGATTACAACCTATAATCGTTGCGGCACAGTCCCAAAAATGGGCTCCAAGTTCCTCCACCCAATGCTAGAGATCATCAACAATACCTCCAATACTTTGTGCTCAAACATGTCCAAGGAAGGCAAAGGATTTATTCCTGACAAGATAGGGAGAACACAACTTCTAAAAACAAGGGTTTCCAAATGGACAGGACAATATTAGATGCAAGGGAAAAAAGGGGACTTGCAGGACTGAATTGAAATTAACAACATAAGGATGCATTTCTCTGTTATGTTTTTCCTCTACCCCTAGGCTCTAATTTATACTCCTTTTTGATAGTTGGAGTAGTTATGGACGAGCTACAAGAGGTCAGGAACTTGAAGAACCCATCAACTCCACCCGAAAAGTCAAGATTATTATTGTTTTGAGCCAAATTAACATGTACACGAGTTGTTGACTGGAAACAAGCATATGTGCGTAGGATTCTTTAAGGAAAGTCACATATATCAACCAAAATGGGGTTTTTAAAAGTATTTTTAAGGAGGAAAAGGGAGAAAAAATGTCCTTCAAGTAGGGAAATGGATGTAACTGAGGCCAATAAGTCATCATAAGCATGTATGGTGTCAAATGATGCTATACCAACTAGGATCGTGTCATTGATTATCTTCTTTAAGAAAGAAACATGGAAGACATGATTTACGCTTCCTGGTCGCAAATGAATAGCTGGTCATGATATTGAGTAGGTGGAATACCCTTAGCAATCTCTCCAAATAACTTGGAATGATTGTTGATAACTTTTTGGAGATCCATTGGAGCAAAGGCTATAGATGTTTGAACATCTAGTGAACACAGTTGTGCAATTACACCATCGTGTCCCTTTTTGAGTAATTTTGTCATGTTGTTAGATATTATCACTTTAGAGGGTTTCCCTTGAATACCTCTAACATAAATTTACTTGCCTTATGAGGAAAATATCATGAAAATTAAGGGCCACTGTTCCCAATGATTGAAATCATTGGAATCCTAATACAACATCAACACCACCCATTTTGATGGAAATCATGGGGCTATCCAATAAATACATCCCCATATTGAGTTTAATACTATGGAACTACACACAACAATTTATGGTACCTCCATCTGCAATCATTAGTTGAAACTATGGTGTTGGATATACAAAGTAATTGAGATATTTTGCTAATTTTTAATTGATGAAGTTATGGGTACTACTAGAATAAATCAACATTGTTACCATTTTCTTTTTGATATATCCTTCTATATCGAGGGTTTGTGGAGAACTGATGTCGGCCAATGCATGACAATGTATCGTTGGAGTAGTCTCTTCTAGCTCTAGATATTGAGATGGTTCCAATTCATGATCTTCTTCCTCTTCGTTGTCTATGTTGAATACTTTCTTCTCACTTCATTTATGTGCCTTACTGTACTTTCTATCACATTTGAAACATAGTCCTTTTGCTATTCTTTCATCCATTTGCGGAGGTGTTAACATTTTCGGTTGAGGTGCACTTGTATTATGAACCCCACAATGATATCTGCTTCATGTGTGTGCTCCTATTGTAGACTTGTGTTCAACCTTATTCTTTTCTTGAATATGATGAGCAGATTGTATAGCTTCCATAATATTTGCAGGATGTCTTGAGAAAAAGGTCATGTTTAATTTCTTCTTTTAATCCACCCATGCAAGCTTCCAATAAATTATCATCACTTATTTTATCCACCCCTATGGCCAATACTTGAAATTGTGACTTATAATCTTCAATATCATCTAAGTGATTGATTCTTGTCAATAGACTGAAGTAGTCATGTACCCAAACTTTTCCATATTTTGCTTCTAAGTATCTTGTAAATAGACCCCAAGTATAATGATAAAAAGGGGACTTCCTTTTAAATACCCTTTAATACCATTGATATGGTTTTATCTCAAAGTTCATAGTTGTTATGTGAATCCTTTTCTTATCATCCATAATATTATGCAGTTCAAAATATTGCTCTATTTGGTTCACCTAGATAAATGCCTTTGTACCATAATTTTTTTTTAATTCAATCTTGGAAAAATTAAATTTATAAACCCCAATGTAATTAACTCCACTATTAGAGTTAAATCCACTAGAAAATTGCTTATTATCGACAAGCTGTTCAACCAGAATACTACCTTTATTTTCTTGCGTTCCTTTTATTTTGATATCTCCTTTAGAGAGTCTATCATCTAGCGCATGAAACATCATGGAAGAAAAATATTTTTTCAATTCCTTCATGGATTTTTGTATGTTTTCATATTATTTTGTCATGTCATCCATCTTATTTGTCTTGTCATCCATCTTATTTTTCATGTCATCCATCTTCTTATCCATCTTATTTTCCATTTCGTCCATATTTCTTTTCATTTCATTCTTATTCTCATTTGTCTTCTTATGCATCTTGTTTTCCATTTCATCCATATTTCTTTTCATAGTTTCATCCATTTTATGTTCCATTTGTTCCCTATTTTCAGTGATTCTCCTTTCCATCTAGCAATAAATCTCGTCGATTTCATATTGAGTCATGGTTGAGATTTCTAGAGGTTTATATGGTGAAGTAAATTTTGGAGGAGCCTTTCGATACATGTGAGAAAATAATAATTCTCCACTTTTTCCTTTTTATATCAAATTTTGAATCACCAAAAACATATCTTTCAATAAAAAATTATGCCAATTGTAAGTTACGTACCTTTTAAGCCCTTAATTTGGAATTTGTACTCCTAGCCGACCTTCCTTCTGATGTATTTCTACAATTTCGACCCTTCTAAGTCTAAAATTTTGGCCTGTAGTACTTTAAAATGTTGAAATATTGTAACAAAGAGTATTCTATTTATTATTGAGTCATTATTAATTAGATCAATCCCCTTTTGTGGATTGATCATGTCACGCATTGTAATTGACCAAATCCCCTTTTGTGGATTGGTCAAACCCTAAATATATTATGCAAATTGAGAAGTCGGCCACTAGGCTAATTAAAGTGGTTTTAACCACTCATAAGACAAGTCGGCCTTGCCACAATGAAGAGACACCTTTTCAACACCTGTCAGTTTGTATTAATAAAGGAAGTCAACGCCTCATTTGTTCACTCACTTAGCTCACTCATCTAGTGCACAAGTTTGAAGGAAGCTGTAGTTGCCAGTTACCGGAAGAAGGAAGAGAGAGAGGCACATTTCTCAGTAGAGGATATTCTCTAGTGTTTGGTTTATTTTCTTAGCATTGTATTGGCTATTTATATTAAGGAAGTTTTTGCTGGGTTTTCTCCCCCATGAGGGTTTCCCAGGATAAATGTTGTGTATCTTGTGACTGTGTTTCTCTCAGTGATCCTACATATGCTATTGTTATCTAGTAAATTGAAAATAAACCTAATAATAACTTAAACCTTAAAATGGTATCATAGCTAAGCTGATGAGAACACCTTTCACTAGATAAGGAAAAACGTCACTATTGTCGTACAAGAAATTTAGGGATTTTTATTGGAGAGGAAATTTTGCTTAAAAACCATCTAGAAAAGTGCGCCCTACCCTAGTGAATATTTTGGCACATTGAGCGCACATTTTCAGTGGACATAACTCCCGGAAAGTGAAACCCTAGTTTTCACTGGTACAAAAAAACCAAAAAACAGAAAACCAAAAGTACCAGAAAAATAGAAGTACTAGAAAACCAGGAAACCATAACCAATACCAGAAGTACTAGTCCAGATTTCTGCAATCTCAATTTCAAGGGGTAAAATTTGTATTTTCAAAAATCTAACTGCACCAACTTACTCGCCTCAATTCAGCGCATCTATCCCCTGGATCAGAATTTCAAAATTTGAAGTTTGAAAAATTAGGGTTTTATTGAAAAATTAGGGTTTCCTCATAAAACCCTAATTTGCAGTTGCAGTTGCAGTTTTAGAATCAGTTGCAGTATCATTTGCAGTTGTAGTATCGGTTGAAGTATCAACTGCAGTACCAGTTGCAGTACCATTTGCAATCACCCTTGAAGTTTTTAAGAGTTGGTAATTATCACTGTTGCTACCAGATGGTGCGAGTACCTGCAAATACTATCAGAGGTATGTAGTCACATATGTTTAAACTATTACCCTTTAAAGGGTATTTGCAGGAGAAGGGATCTCTTACCATAGATCCAAAAGGATCTCAAGATCCAACACATTCAGAGGAAGAATGCAACCCAGGTTTGATTATTCATATATGCATCTATTTGTTATGACATTATTTTGATCTAGGTTTCATGTTGAAGCTATGACCATACTAACCTTTGGTCAAATTTAAAGTCAAGGTATTAGATGGATTAAAGTTGAGATCATAGAGTTTATCCTCTAACCCAACCTTCTGTCAAGATAATATATTGTCTTAGTATAGAAGACAGGTTGAAGAAAACACTCGTCATCTTGAGTGAAGGAGACTTGGAAGAAAAGAAACACACTCATTCTTGAGGACAAGACTCCAGGTTCCAGGTTTGATTAATTAAGTTAATAAAATTCAAAGTTGCACATGACAAGTTGAGAACTAACCCTTTACAAGTAAACACTATAGTTGAGGTAGCAGTCTTTGAAAAGTATTATACTTGGTAGCATGTGAGCATATTGAGATAAATGCTTAATGTAGCAGATACAACTAACACCTCCTCTAGGAGAAACTTCATGTGTTGATTCCAGGTTACCATGGAGGAATGTTTGATCATAACACTAGAAGAGTGTTGATCTCATTTAGTATTGTATTTCTTACTTTTGATCTTTGCTTCAGACATGTCACAAGTGATAGCTTTAAAGGAGCTACTGTGATGATTATTCATGCTATTGTTTTATCTACTATTATCAAAAAAGTATTATTCTTGCTTGCTGTTTTGTTGACCTTGTTTTAGGTCACATGTGATAACCCTGAGGAAGCTATAGTGAAGGTTGCAGAAGGAAACATATTAGATGATCATAAAGCAGACTATGTACATGACCATATACACTCATGTACCAAATAAGATGAAGAAGAAGCTATCTTTTGAGATTCAGAGTATCTCATATGAAGATTGATTGTAAGGAGCATAAGGCTCCAAAGATGATCGAACATTAGAACAAGAACTCACAGCATAATTGTTCAAAGGTTAACAAAGCCACCTTAATGGGAAACCGAACTTGTTTGAAGCCCGACTCAGTCTTTCATATTTATACTTGTTATTCAACACCAAGTATACCCTGTAAGAGATGATGAAGTCCTTGTAGACTTAGAAGAAATCAAGGATAAGCCTGATCTCAGAAAGGATCATATGAAAAGACAACTTCCAGGATTGGGAGACATGTGCCATGAGAAGAGTAGATCGTAACTTCAGAGACTCCTAGGAGATATGAAATCTCTGGGAAGATTCCCTTGTTTCGGTGACAAAGAAGGAAGCCAGTCAGAAATACTAGGATATGGATTCTTCTGTGAGACTAGAAGAGAAGCCAATATTGACTTCCAAGATTGATCTATACAGATCAAGCATGTTGTATATGTACAAAACTTGATGTGTGTCTAGAGGATTCTACCAACAAAAGGGAGAAGACTATGACAAGACACTTATTAAAGAAATAGTTCCATTATTTATGAAGACAACCAGAATAACCATGATTCATATATAGTATGAGATGCAGGGGGAGCAATCCCCATATTTAAAATTGAGTGGCAGTTGATGCAACACATTAGTTGGGTCATGGAGACATGACTACAATAAAAGATAATGTTACCTCCATGAAAGAAGAAGATCTATCTTTAGTATCAGTTATTGAGCCACTTTCAGTTTCAGATGAAGTTGTTGCCATGATGGAGTAGAGGAGTTACTCCCAGATTTCAACAGTCACAGTGGGAATAGAGCAACCATTCTCAGCTTTAGAGAAGGTGCAGGTGCAGAGTCCCAGTTCTGGAAGGAACAATTGCAGAAAGAGGAGATGACATACTCTCAAGCAGTGAGATAGATAGTGCCTTACAGAGAGCAAATAGAGCTAGAACATGATTGTGCAAATTGAGTTGCATCTGAGTAAGTGTATGCATGTGTATGCAAATTGAGTTGCACAATGCAATGAGAAAATTTGATTTGAAGATTGAAGATAGAAAGACTCATGTATGTCGGTTGAAGGAGGCTCTCTACGTGTTGAAGCAAGCTACTAGAGCTTGGTATGGAAGAATTGACAATTTTATGACGAGCTTGGGCTTTACCAAGAGTAAAGTTGATTCTAACCTTTATCTCAAGTTTATGAATGATGATACAATGATGTTACTACTATATGTAGATGATGTATTTTTGACAAGATGAAGAAAATCTCATCACTAATTGCTGAAGAAGCTCGCTACAGAATTTGATGGAAGACCTAAATGCATTATCTCTTAGGTCTTGAAGTTTGGCAAAGCATAAATAATATCTTCTTTAACCAAGGGAAGTATGCAGTTAAAATGAAGAGGTTTGACATGTTGAAATGTATATCCATGTACACACCCATGGAAATGAAGTTGAAGCTCCTGGTAGATACCTCGTCAGAATTGGTTGATGCTACTCTATACAGACAGATTATTGGTTCAGTGATGTATCTGACGATTACCAGGCCAAATATATGTTTTGCCTTGAGTCAGAATTTGGTAGAAACCAAGACGTGTTCACATTGTTGCTGCAAAACATATGATGAGATACCTTAAGGGACGTTGTTTCAGTCTGGGGTTAGCCATGATCTCATGGAAGAGTATGAAGCATTCCGACATTTCTCCCAACACGACAGAATCATAATACATTGTTGCATGTTCCGCCAGTTGTGAATCCATATGGCTTCAGATGTTGTTGACATATCTATTTGATCTAGAGATGGAAGGTACCGTGATCCTATGCGATAACCAGAGTTATATAAAGATGATGTGTTCCATTATGAGTCAAAGCACATAGAGATCCGATATCACTTCATTCATGATATGATGCAGAGAGGATCTTTAAAGCTCCAATGTGTTGGCACAAATGAACAAGTTGCAGATGTGTTGACCAAGCCCCTATCTCGTGTAAAGTTTGAGCACTTTCGAGACAATCTTGGTATAGTCTAAAAGGACCTCCCTTGAAAGGGGGAGTGGTGTGGATGATACTATGGTATCCTGATCAGTAGTGGTAGCTCCATTAGGATTTTATATCCTAGGGAATCGTATGATTCCTGGGCAGATCCTTTGGGTCTGTCAGAGTACCACATGGTAGCTCCGTTAGGATTTCATATCCCAGGGAATCTTTTTGATACGTGGGTAGATCCTTTGGATATGTCAGAGTACCACAAAATGTTGTTGATGCCAACCTTGTGCTGAATATTTCCAGCTTCATGCTTATGTTGTTAATGCCAGCCTTGTGTTGAATATTTCTAGCTTCGTGCTGATGTTGTTGATGCCAGCTTTGTGCTGAAGATTTCCAGCTTCGTGCTGATGTTTTTGATGCCAGCCTTGTGCTGAAGATTTCTAGCTTCGTGCTGATGTTGTTGATGCAAGCCTCATGCTGAAGATTCCCAGCTTCATGCTGATGTTGTTGATGCTAGCCTCATGCTGAAGATTTCCAGCTTCGTGCTGAAATTTCCAATTTCGTGCTGAAATTTCCAATTTTGTGCTGTTGTTGTTGTGATGCCAGCCTTGTGTTGAAGATTTCCAACTTCGTGCTAATGTTGTTGAGATGCCAACTTCGTGCTAAAGATTTCCAACCTAGTGCTGTTGTTGATGATGCTCCAGCCTTCGTGATGTGATGTTGTTGTTGTTGATGATGCTCCAGTCTTTGTGCTGTGATATTGTTGTTGTTGATGTTGTATCAACATTGTGTTGTTATTGATGATGATGTGTTAGTGTTATACTAATCCATGTTGATGTAGATGATGATGATGCCACTTCAGCGTCTTGTTGAATATGATGATGATGTTATTTCATCTTTCATGCTGAAGATGATGATGTTACTTTAGCCTCATGCTAAATATGTTGATGATATTACTTTAGCCTCATGTTAAAGAAGATGACGATGTTGCTTTAGCCTCACACTAAAGATGACGAGGATGCTATTTTAGCCTCATGTTGATAAGGATGATGATGCTACTCTAGCTCCATGCTGTGAACGGTGATGATGAGAAAAACTTTCGATGATTTATAGATATGCCAGTCAGTGTTCCAGATGTTGTTTCCCTCTCTCTCTCCCGATGATGTTGTAGAATACCCTTCTTTTTAATGGGGACTGTTGAAATATTGTAACTGCAAAGAATATTCTATTTATTATTGAGTCATTATTAATTAGATCAATCCCCTTTTGTGGATTGATCATGTCAGGCTTTGTAATTGACCAAATCCCCTTTTGTGGATTGGTCAAACCCTAAATATATTATGCAAATTGAGAAGTCGGACGCCAGGCTAATTAAAGTGGTTTTAACTACTCAGAAGACAAGTCAACCTTGCCCAGCTAAGAGACACCTTTTCAACACCTTCCAGTTTGTATAAATAAAGGAATCCAACGCCTCATTTGTTCACTCACTTAGCTCACTCATCTAGTGCGCAAGTTTGAAAGAAGTTGCAGTTGCCAGTTGTCGGAAGAAGGAAGAGAGAGAGGCGCATTTCTCAATAGAGAATATTCTCTAGTGTTTGATTTATTGTCTTGGTATTGTATTGACTATCTATATTAAGGAATTTTTTGTTGGGTTTTCTCTCCCATGAGGGTCCATGATAAATGTTGTGTATCTTGTGATTGTGTTTCTCTCAGTGATCCTACCTATGCTATTGTTATCTATTAAATTGAAAAGAAACCTAATAATAGCTCAAACTTAACATAAAATGTATTCTCTTCAATTCCATTAGTTTGAACAAAATTGGATGTGCCAAGTGAAAGTTAGGGTAACTTTCCCAAACCTTGTTGGTTTTTGGCCTTTCTGAGAGAGCGAACCTGTACAGAATGCCACGTGTCCAATATTTAATACCTCATTCTAGAATTTCTACCCAAAATAATATGGACTACTCTATTTCAAATTCAATAGGTCTCATAGAATTTGGATCCTCATTGAACAAGATATGATTGTTTTACCCGAAACACCTGTTTGAGACTAGTTATAGGACTAGTCAAAAACCCTATTTCCACAAAGTTTATATTCAAAAGTATAATGACCCAGAAGCTAAAATGTTTACCAGAGAAACCTTGATATGTATTATAAATAAACTCCAAGTTTCGATGTCTGAATCATCCCAGAAAGAAAGTTATAGCAAAAATTCTAAGATGAATTGATTGGAGAAGAAAAACCCTATGATCGATGCTTTGATACCAAATGCTATGATCTGACGCCTTAGAAATGATGAAAAGTCAATGAATATAGTCCACTTCGAGGGGAAACTTTTGTTTACAATATATATGATTTATAATACGATATGTGATGATATAATATGATCCTAAGATCTAAGTCTCCTTGTTATATATATATCCATAGGTCTTACCAAAATTGGATGTGCCAAGTGAAAGTTAGGGTAACTTTCCCAAACCTTGCTGATTTTTTTCCTTTTCGAGAGAGCGAACCTGTACATAATGCCACATGTCCAATATTTAATACCTCATTTTGAAATTTCTACTCGAAATACTATGGACTATCCTATTTCAAATTCAATAGGTCTCATAGAATTTGGATCCTCATTGAACAAGATATGGTTGTTTTACTTGAAACACCTATTTGAGACTAGTTATAGGACTAGTCAAAAAACCTATTTCCACAGGGTATATATTCAAAAGTATAATGACCCAGAAGTTAAAGTGTTTACCGGAGATACCTTGATATGTATTATAAATAAACTCCAAGTTTCGAGGTTTGAATCATCCCAAAAAGAAATTTATAGCAAAAATGCTAAGATGACTTGATTGGAGAAGAAAAACCATAGGATTGATGCTCTGATACCAAATGTTATGATCCAACGCCTTAGAAATGATGAAAAGTCAATGAATATAGTCCACTTCGAGGGGAAACACTATTTTACAATATATCCGATTTAGAATACAATATGTGATAATATAATATGATCTTATGATCTATGTCTCCTTGTTATATATAGGAGACAAATGGTACAATTGTAATGAAATGGTGCAATGAAGGGTTCTAGCCGAAATAAAAATATAACACTAGAATTGTAATAATTCAATATTTATGGATTAATAAGGGGTTTTATACATAACATGGGGATTTGTTTAGGGATTTACAACACTTACACTTAACATAATCTGGGGAGTATGAATTGCTAGAAATCTAAAGTTGTTTGAAGACAAAGAGACACTTCTTATCAAATGTGCTATATAGTCTTTAATTATTTTAAATGCCTACCCACAGGTGTAGGGAAAAACATCTCTCATATTCAAGGTGAAGTGGCTATAAATAGGTGTAGGGAAAAACATCTCTCATATTCAAGGTGAAGTGGATATAAATAAGGATATCCCATGGGATTTTTTTTATGGTGCCTCACAAGAGAACCCCTGTAAGGGAGGCTCACGAGGCATACTATACTTATATTTAGATCACAAAATTTTGTTTAAAGATGGAATTGGTCAAGAAACTAACAACTTCTGTGAATTGATGGCTTTAAAGTTGGTCTTGAAATTTGCACAAGAATATGGTGTAAACCAATTAAATTTTTTTGAAGACTCAAAGCTAGTTATCCAATGGATGGAAAAGGAAATTACACTTAGGAATTTTGCATTATGACCCTTGTATGATGAATTTATCAATCTACTAACATATTTCACAATACATCTCTATCTCATATTTATAGGGACAAGAACAATTTTGTAGATGGGATCTCAATAGAACGAAGAACCTAGATTGTTTCAATAATCTATAATGAACATACTATAAAATATAATCATGAAACATGGACCTAAATTTATCCATTATAGTTTCTAACTAAATTTTTGTCTAATGATAGACTTTCACTAACATGTTTCACAATACATCTCTATCTCATATTTATAGGGACAAGAACAATTTTGCAGATGGGATCTCAAAAGAACAAGGAACCTAGATTGTTTCAATAATCTATAATGTACATACTATAAAATATAATCATGAAACATGGACCTAAATTTATCCATCATAGTTTCTAACTAATTTTTTGTCTAATGATAGACTTTCACTAATCTATGGATGAAAGACTAATGTACTTTTTTTGAATGTCATTATGTTTTGTAGTGGCAATTAATGAAACTAAATAGGAACAACTTATAATTTTTTGGTGATGATGGATTGGACATAAGAATTCCATGTAAAGGGATTAAAAGCACTTATGAATGCCATGAGAATTTGAGAATGTATTTTTCCATACAAATAAAAATACACTTTTTTCCCTCGAAAATAAAACCTATATATACCTATATAGTATATAATATTATTTATAAAGTTTATAATATTGTAATATACTATTAAATAATGTCGCCATTATTAAATTTTATACTTTATACTATATTAGACTATATAATAATATATAATATTAGAATATATATTAGACTATATGTTGGAGTTACTTCACACACACCTAAGATTTATTTTTCCTAAGGTTTTTCCTTGTTTATTAGTCATAATTATTCATTATCCAGTCTCCTATATTTTATGGGAGAATATTCCACCTAAAGAATATTCTCTTTCAGTTGACACTTCAATTTGACTAGTTGAGTTGAGTTTAGATGCTGCATTGGTTTTGTCACCATGCAACATTGAGATCATCACCATGCTAATTCGACCTTGCCTTGGTATCATCACCAGACTGGTGCATTACCCTTGATTCCCGGAGTTAACTCCTCACTAATCTCTATTCAGTTAGTTAACTGAAGACTAGTTGACTGCTTAACTCAACTAGGTGGCAGTTCACTCTCGTAACTGCCTGAGAGACTAGACTATGTGGCAGTTCACTCCCGTAACTATTGGTGTGTGTACATATCACTCTAGACCACCACTATGGCGCATTAGTTCTCCTCCAGTGCACACTCATTGAGTTATACAAAGTATATCATGTGTAAATTAGTCATTATTCACAACGGTTAATGAGAATTCTTTCATTCTTTCTCTCCTTCTTCTTCTTTCTCCAATTCTCTTTGAAAATGTGTGTATTATTGTTTATCTAGATCTATTCTGTGCAGGTTCAACACATTTATATGGTATCAGAGCTAACAGACTACTAAGCAAAAGCTACACCAAATGTTTTTGCAGGTACAAAAGATTGAAGATAACAGAAAGATGGATTTCCAAAAAGAATTCATTCTTACACCTTACAACTATTTTGCATGGAAGGAGAAAATAACCATACATATACGAACCAGAGGGTTGTACAGGTTAACCTTGAATATAGAAACAAAACTGACATTAACCATAAAAAAATCCAAGTACTTAAATCGCATGGATGAGACACTCGGAACAATTTGCAGTGTTATTTCTCCCAATATCCTTTTTCACATATATTCCTGTAAGACTCTCAATGAAGCTTGGACCAACTTGGAAGGGATATTTGGAAAACATGACGAGATGAGGGGACACATGCTGGAGGTGGAGCTGCTCACATTGGATCAAAAAATCTTCGATAATATCAAAGATTTCTTTACAAAATTCAAAGATTTACTGTCGCAACTCAAAACTTGTAGGGTTCATAAATCGAAGGAGGAGAAACAAATGGTTCTCACCATTCTATCCAAGCTTGGTATTGAATTCTCTATATTCGTATCCACATTCCATACTGTCAGATTCGCCTCTGGAGCCACCTGGAAGATGCTTTCTCTTGAGGACTTTATCGAATCCCTGACACAAGAGCAAACCAAGTTCATCAACATGGGCACAATCAAAGGCCCAAGGGCGCATGCACTCATTGTGCATGATGGCAGCCACAAATATCATAAATCTAAAGATAAAGATAAATAGAAAGCTCATGCACATCAGAAGAAGGAAGGGTACACAAAATCCTTCATCGATGCCTCTAGATCCAAAGGGGAAAAGGGAAGAAAAGGGAAGAAAAGGGAATAAATGCATGTATTGTCACAAATGATTCCATTCAGAATCCACATGCATGCAAAAACAAATAGATATGATGTCTCAAATACTTAAGCAAAACAACCATGGAGATCGCATCCCCGAGGGTTCCAAGAAGAAGAAGCCAAAAGATCAGAATTCCAAGAAAGACAATTCTAGCCATGTCTTGATTTCCATCAACTCCTCTCCCGATGCTTGGATCGTAGATTCATGAGCATCACATCATATGGATGCCTCAAAAATAGTATATTCTTCATTAGATGCATTCAAAGGTCCTCCTATTCTGATGGGGGACAACTCTTCTATTGAAGTCACAGGCAAAGGAAGTATTGAACTCACCAATGGAAGCTTCGAGAATGTGTTGCACGTTCCCAAAATGTCTGTCAACCTTCTCTCCGTGTATCAGATGAAAAATTCTAGCACCGGAAATTCATATTCACACCAAATGTCGTGGACATCTATGACATGCAAACCAACTCCAGGGTTGCTACCGGTGAGGTAAATCATCAGTCTAGATTGTATACTTTTTCTGAATTCATTGAACCTAATTCTGCTTTACTGCTTACTCATGCTGATGAAAGTAGTAGGATATGGCACGAAAGGTTTGGACATTTGAATTTCAGATACATGCAACATCTTAGCAAGCAAAGGTTGGTTGATGGTCTACCAGACATCCATTTCTCCAAGGGAGTGTGTGAGGGATGTGTTCTCGGAAAACACCCTCAAGAGAAATTCGACAAAGGAAAGTCTTAGCGAGCTTCCACACCTTTAGATCTAATCCATAGTGATTTTATGGGTCCTTTTCCACATCCATCCATCAAGAAAGCGAGGTTTGTTCTCATTTTTGTTGATGATTTCTCACATTTTACATGGATCTACTTTCTCCGGCAAATATCCGAGGTCTTTCAACACCTCAAAGATTTCAAAGCCTTGGTTGAGACAAAGTTTGGAAAGAAGATAAAAGTTCTCCAAATTGATAATGGGGGAAAGTATGTAAATCATGAGATCCATAATCTTTTCCATGAGGTAGGAATTTAGTTGCAACACACAGTGCCCTATACTCCACAACAAAATGGAGTTGCTGAGCGGAAAAACCGATCTCTAAAGGAGATGGCATGCTGCATGCAAAGTCACTACCACAAAGACTATGGGACGAAGCACTTAAATGTGTAACATACATCCAAAACAGATCTCCCATAGATCTGTCAAGGATAAGACCTCCTACGAGGCTTGGAACGGTCTCAAACCGGAAGTGACCCACTTCCGCATTTTTGGTTCACGTGCATGGGCCAGGATTCCCTCTGAAAAGAGGAAGGCACTTGATCCACAGAGCACAGAGTGCATTTTTGTTGGATACCCCGACAGTGTGAAGGGATATTGGCTTATTGATATTTCCTCAGACCGACTCATCATTGAGCGTAGTGTCCAATTCGAGGAAAGTGTCTCGCATGTACCTCAACAGCCGCATGCAGACACCTTCACTCTTCCACTTGTCTGAGATGATGAGAATGCACATGCCGACTCTTCTTCATACCAGAGTTTTGATTCAGAGGACTCAGATGATTCAGATTCAGTGTCATTACAGTCAGATGCAGATTTCGAGCATCCAGATGTAGTTGCAGAGCCAGAGCAGAGGCCCAAGTAGGCACAGACTACTCTTCAGGATGCAGGGGATCTCGTTGGTGATCCAACCGATACTAGGAGGACTCGATCTGATTTTGAGGAGCCTCCTGTTGCACTCAATGCCACTGAACCATTTCCCTCTAGACATATTTTCTTAGTTCAATCTTCAGATCCACAGTCTTATGGCAAGGCTGCTATAAATCCCTTTTGGGAATCCGCCATGCAGGAGGAGTACAACTCCCTCCTCGAGAACCAGACTTGGGATCTGGTTCCCCTTCCTTCTGCGAGGAAACTTCTCATATGCATATGGGTCTACAGGACCAAGAGCACATTGGATGGACAAATTAGCATATATAAAGCCATTCTTGTTTCCAAAGGCTTTCAACAGGTTCATGGTATTGACTATGATGAGACCTTCTCTCTAGTAGCGAAGATGGATTCCATACGATTGACACTTTCCATTGCGGCAACCAAGGGATGGTAAGTCCATCAGATGGACGTGAAGAATGCATTTCTTCACGGTGATCTCTCTGAGGAGATCTACATGGAGCAACCCCAGGGATTTATGCAGGACTCATCTTTGGTCTGTCGACTGAAGAAATCCCTTTACGGCCTCAAGTAGGCTTCGAGGACATGGTATGCAAATATGGATACCTACCTGTTGTCACAGAACTTCGTACGTTGTAAATCAGACTCGAATGTCTACATTCTCAGAACGACTGATTCACTTCTACTTTTAGTTCTGTATGTCGATGAATTGATGATCATCAGGTGCTCGACTTCAGCGATTGATGCAATCAAGATGATTCTACATGACAGGTTTTTGATGACGGACATGGGTCCGCTACACTTCTTCCTTGGACTCGAGATCAGTTAGGATGCATTAGACATCAAATTGTCTTAGGCCAAGTATGCATGAGATCTCCTTGAGAGAGTTCACATGATAGACTTCAAGTCTTCTCCGACTCCTTTCCTATCAGGAGTCAAACTTGAGGAGATACAAACAAGTAGTGGGGAGCTTGTTGTATCTCACACACTTTAGACCAGCCCTCTCATATGCAGTTGGCACACTTTCTAGGTTCATGCAAGACCCCCATGAGCTACATTAGAAAGCTGCAAAGTGTATCCTTCGATACGTATAGGGAACCATCACCTTTGGGATTCATTATACAACAGACTCTACATTAGATCTCATCGGGTTTACTGATTCCGACTGGGTTAGTGATAACATTGATCGCAAGTCCACATCTGGTTACTCACTTAGTCTTGGTTCTGGGCCTATCTGTTGGTCGAGAAAGAAGCAAGCTGCCATTGCTCTATCTTCAGCCGAGGTAGAGTACAAAGGGGTAGTTAACATAACCATTCAGGCTATGTGGCTACAACATTTTCTCACTGAGTTGGGCATTCAGTTTCATCGATGATCGTCATCTGTGTGACAACCAGAGCACTCTGAAGTTCTGCAAAGATTCAGTTCAGATACAACGGACGAAGCACATCGATATCCACATGCACTACATATGGGACTTAGTACACGAGGGGATCATCGACTTACAGTTCTGTCTTTTAGCAGAATAGACGATATACATCTTCACCAAGACCTTCACTGAGTAGAAATTCCATTCTCTGCGAAGTCGTCTTGGAGTGAAGGACACAATTGCCTAACAACTGTAGTTCTTCTTTTTACATACATTGTACCTTGAGGGGGGGTTTTTCCCATGAGGTTTTCCCTCTTTCCTCACTTTATTTCAATGTTTCTTTTGTATTTGGGTACCTAACATGGCCTAGTTGCCGGGACCCATTCTTTATTTTCACCATAGTGATGTTCATGGGGGGGTGTTGGAGTTACTTCACACACACCTAGGATTTCTTTTTCCTAAGGTTTTTCCTTTTTTATTAGTCATAATTAGTCATTATCCAATATCCTATATTTTAGGGGAGAATATTCCACCTGAAGAATATTCTCTTTCAGTTGACACTTCAGTTTGACTAGTTGAGTTGAGTTTAGATGCTGCATTGGTTTTGTCACCATGCAGCATTGGGATCATCACCATGCTAATTCGACCTTTCCTTGGTATCATAACCAGACTGACGCATTACCCTTAATTCCCTGAGTTAACTCCTCACTACTCTTTGTTCAGTTAGTTAACTGAAGACTAGTTGACTAGTTAACTCAACTAAGTGGCAATTCACTCCCGTAACTGCCTGAGAGACTAGACTAGGTGGCAGTTCACTTCCGTAACTGCTGGTGTGTGTCCAGATCACTCTAGACCACCACTATGACACATTGGTTCTCCTCCAGTGCGCACTCATTGAGTTATACATAGTATATCATGTGTAAATTATTCATTATTCACAACGGTTAATGAGAATTCTTTCATTCTTTCTCTCATTCTTTCTCCAATTCTCTCTGCAAATGTGTGTATTATTGTTTAGCTAGATCTATTCTGTGCAGGTTCAACACATGTACACTATATAATAATATATAATATTAGAATATATAGTAGACTATATAATAATATAGAATATTAGAATATATTACAACATGTAATATTATATTACAATATGTAATATTGTATAATATTTTAATAAATATATATATATAATATTAAAAAATATATTGCGATATTTAATACTATCTAATATTATATACTTTATATAAGAATATAATAATTATTCAATTATTTTACTAATTAAAATACTAATTATAATATCATACAAATTTCAAGCATTATCTATTTATATTAATAGATAGAAATATACTTTGAAATTTATATATAATTATGTTATTGTTCTCGCCCTTTTAGAATGATACCTTATACTTCTTATGAAATATATCTTTATTTTTTTCTCCAGAATCGTACCATGTATAATACTATAAATGGAGCAACAAAAAACACACAACTGTTTGCAAAAAAACATCTTATTGATACACCATGATTGACAAGATCATATCAAATCAATGTTATCCACCTTGGAAGAAGAACCTTTCAAAACCTAAACTTCAAGAAGAGATTGGAAAAAAAATTTAAAATCAATGATATGTAAAAAAATAAGTTTGTGTACGGTTTTCTTAGATATGGAAAAATATATTTGGGTTTTTGCATAATTTACGACAATTTGGAGGGTGCAATGAAGCATGAGTCAAAATATAAATTGATCAAAAATGAAATTTATGACCATGATAATAAGAGTGTATGAGATAGAAAAAATAGAGGAAAAACATTTCATGAAGTTACGCCTAGAAAAAAATAAGGAATTTTAGATGGACACTTGATTTCTCCACATATAAACTTTGTAATTGTTTTTCTTTATTTTCTAACCATCTAAATAGTGTACTTCAATTATACATATTAAATATAGTTGTTATTTTAAGTTACATTTGTAATTGTTGAAATATGATGTACCTTTACTAATAATTATATTGTTTTATGAAATTATTAGTTAATTGCATATGGATCTTGGCGTATGGAGTTTTTTTATTGATAAATATACTGAAAATATTTTTTTATGGCTCCCTTTCTTGACTTCGATTTGGTTTGAATCAATTTCTAAATGCTGTTATCGAAACATATGTGAAATCAATTTCTAAATAGTGTGATCGAATCATGTGGATAAACTTTTATGGATGTTTGGAGAAAGAATTACATACAAGAAATTAAATTCTTAATACAACAATGGATACCATATGAAATCATATCCTATATAATTATCTTAATCATATAGGGCATACATCTCATTTGTATGTCCCTTTTCCATCCAATAGATATTCAATTGAATGTACAATTGGTTCTATGGTTTTTCTATTTGTGCATACTACATTCCTTGAGTATAGAGATTACTATATTGTAAATCCATTCCCAATTTTTTTATACATACAAATTTCATTGAAATTGGACATTTTAGTTTCTTCTCTCTCATAGGGAACATTTGTTAAAATAAAATATGGATGGATACTTGTAATACAATTACATGATTACGATGGTTCAAAATATTATGTATATATTATCATGAATAGATTTTGGATTCAAACTATTACTCCCAATGGAGAACGTACACCTCCTAAGGATGGATGGAGTGTTTTATAAAGGTAAAATATACTAGTTGCATATAAAGATATAATCTTGGGAAGATGATTTATATATATGTACAAAATGTACTCATTGAATATTCAAAAGAATAAATAGGGTGTTCATTTCATTCACATGGGACAAAGTAAGTAATTTATACGTATAGCTATGCATTCAAACCATATGATATGTATTGTTAATGATGGTTCTACATTTATATAGTCTATTAATGAAATAGAAGATTTTAAACATGGTCAATGTCCAAGTCAGCAAGAAGAGAGATATTTTGAGGGTGGAAAAGGATTATGATGGAGTCTCTTACAAGAGATGACAGCAAATATACACAAGAAATGCTCTAAATATCATCCATTTCATGCGACCGGAAGAGTTATAATCATGTCAAGTATGCTCAGATTCTATTCATATATTACGACTTCAACACCAGCATGATAATTCATCTAACAGTAGAAAAATTAATTATGTCTACATATCATTGTTTACCCATGCCAATAGACAATCAATAAACATATATTTTTTTTCCCACTTACACCAAACATGGATTCAATCCATGATCTTCTACCATTACCTAACATGAGACAATCAATGATTATCATGGGTTATAATATTACTTAAATTTTTGAACAATATATTGACATGTACATTTTATTCACATTTGTAATTGCTCTCTTTATTTATTTTTCTATACATTATCAATAGACATTAATCTGCATGCAATGTAATTTTATGTCATCTATATCACCAATTTATTTATCGTGTATGTATGCATTACTCATAAATTAATGAATAGATAAATGTTTAATTGAATTTGAAAAAAAAATGATTCATTATGTTTACAATAGTATTGATGTTTGTATGTTGAATTTGTTCTTTTTTTATGTAATATAAGTGAAATCAATATGGTACCTATCATATGGAGCCATGTACCAACATAGATATTAGAAATGATCTTTCTATGATTCCCTTTATTTGTTGCTTTCCATTTTAGAAGTGTTTATAAAGAATGAAATCAAATGTTACTACATAAAACAATTTGATAGCATGGAAAGAATGCAGAGTAGAAGAAAATGGAGTTTTGGTTAATCTTCACAATGATTGTCAATAACATTTCCATGGTTGTTATGTTAATCAACTAGGAAAATTATCACTGATTTCTACACTATWTCTAAGAAATGGATACAAAATTGAATCCACATATGGTTCKATTCTTTTACTTTATTTTCCCATTAAATTTTTAAATTAGAAAAAAAGAATCATTGCATTATAAATCCTTTGAAAAATACTTCCACATTTATAAATTGCCTCAATATTGSTTATTGGTTTTTTTTTTTTACTCCTAAGAAATTTGGAGCAACAAAAATATATGAGTGGGTGATTGTGAAACAAGTTTATTTTATAGGTACCCAAAATCAAAGGAACATGTATCGAATACATTTTTCCCTTATGGAAGAAACATTGGTTCACCATTAGGAACATATTTTTCTCTCCATTGTATATGAAGACTACTAGTACTATATATAAAATATTTCGGAGTCCCTATAATATAAACTTGATTCACAATCACCCACTCATATTTTTTTTGCTCCACATTTCTTAGGAGCGTAAAAAAACTCCAATGACTAAGATCAAGACAACCTATAAATGTAGAAGTATTTGTGAAAAGATTTATAATGCAATAGTTCTTTTTTCTAAAGAATACAATGGACACAGAAAGCAAAAAAAGTGTACCATATGCAGATTCAATTTTATATCTATTACATCGAAATGACATAGATATCAGTGATAGGTTTCCTAGTAGATTCACATAATGACCAAAAAAATGTCGCTGACAATCACTACGAAGGTTAACCAACAATCCATATTCTTATACTCCACATTGTTTCCATGATATCAATTTTTTTTATGTAGTAATATTTGATTTCATTCTTTGCCAATGCTTATAAAATGGATAACAACAAATAAAGGGAGCCATATAAAGATCATTTCTAATATCTCTATTGGTACGTGGCTCCATATGCTAGTCACCATATCCATTTCACTATTATTACATAAAAAAAGAAGAAAAACAACATACAAACATTAGTACCATTTTACTACTATTACNAAAGGGAGCCATATAAAGATCATTTCTAATATCTCTATTGGTACGTGGCTCCATATGCTAGTCACCATATCCATTTCACTATTATTACATAAAAAAAGAAGAAAAACAACATACAAACATTAGTACCATTTTACTACTATTACATAAAAAAAATAAAAAAATCATCATACAAACATTAGTACCATTTTACTACTATTACATAAACCAAGAAAATATTCATCATACAAACATTAGTACCATTGTCAACATAATCAATCCATTTTTTTTTCAAATTCAATTAGACATATATCTATTCATTAATTTTTTATTAATACATATCAATGCAATACATGATATATAAATTGACTCTATAGATGACATAGAATGACATCAAATGTTAGACTATGAGTCCTTATAAAATCACAAGTCCAAGAACACATTGATATGAGTTGTAAACTTCATATATTCATGAGCTATTGTCATGATCCTTTGATGAGTTTTCAATGACATCTAGATCTAGATTTGGTCAATTTATGTACTATAAATTCATATCATTCGATCAATACAATGTGCATTAGAGAATGACATAAAGCCTTTTCTGCCATAGTATGTGTCACTATGCTTGTGCTCAATTCTTAACATGGTATTAGAGCCATGGTGAAGAGTGAGTGACAATATCAGAGCATCCTGGAGTCTTAAGGGCTCGATTGCTTCTCCATGGTAGTTATCCATGAGAGGTTTAATCTTTGAAGTACATGGCATGGGATGATGATGCCAATATGTACATCAAGAAAGAGGATCCAACAATTATGAGAATAACCAGACTGCAAACATGTTATAATTATTTTGATTACTTGGTGATTTAATTTGCAATTGTTTTCTTATATATTTTGGAAAAATACATCGGTTGTTTATTTGAAATCTCTCCCGGTGAAGGAGAAAATTGAATGTTATATTTTTTTTGTAATATCTCTATCAAGTTGTAGATATGGTAGATCTATGTTTTGTTGATAAATTGGGTGGAATATCCCTGGTTTCAACCTTGCCTCTCCACACACTTATGTATACTTCAGTTAGAAAGATCTACCTCCTCAAGAAATTTGTGATGCATCGTCAGTATACTTGCATGCTTCTAGCATTATTAGGCATGTGTGTTCCTTAGAATTGATTTGACTTTGTTATTATCTTCACAGGCCTGACATGTGTTTCTCGGTGCAAATCTATTTTGGATCTAGAACAGAAAAAAAGTCGGATCTTATTGGTAATGACCATTATGCCCACACATAATGAGAATCCAGTTGAGTGTGTTCACTACTTGGAAAGAACAAGCTGGACAGTCTGAAAGAAAATTATTGTTTTCTATTCGAGAAAGCCACAGAAAAAAGAACACAACTAGAACAAAAAAAAAAATTGGATGTGTGCATGTGAAATCATTGACAAAAGGAGAGATATATGAAAAATAGGTGTGATCATTCTCTCATCCTCCAAAGGGGTGCTGGATCAAACACTCTTCCTTTAAGAATGACACAGTAAAAGAGTCAACCAATTCAACTTGTTAGCAACTCACACAGGCCCAATAAATTGAAGGTGGAAAAATTGATCCCTGGATTGTCTTCTCTACATCAACCATCGATGTTAAATCAAACAAGATCAACCCAAATATTCAGATAAACAATTCTGGAATAGCATGTACCTACAATCCACAACCCCATATTGAATAAATAATGCCTCTTCTCAACAAAAAATGGATCTACAGTTTCTCCCAACGAGTTCACGTGCAATCCACCCAGCAAAACAACCAATGATCTGATCTGTTTGCTACAGGAAAATCTGTTGTGAACAAAATCCACACCTCTCTTCTCTTGATGTTGAAACCCTGTAGTTCCAACTTGTACATTCATTATAATGCTACCATGATTGAAATTGTTTGGATATGGTGATGAGGAAATTTGTGTGGTGTGCTCATGGTCAAATGAGCGACTTTCCACCATACTAGTACACAAAAGGTAAAGTTTATATCGAATTTTTTAAATCCCCAAAAAGGGTAGGTGATGTGAGTGAATAATGAAAAGTAGTTTTCATTATTAATTCATCAAGGATGAATATTTAATTACAATTAAAAAATAAAGATATCATGTTATGATCCAGATGGATATCGGTGGCCACCCACCTATTCCACTGGCTCAAAGAACAATTTTTCATTTTGACAGTTTTTTACAAATTTTTGAGCCCCAAACTTTTGGGGTCGTTTTGAGGCCCTAAATGACGTTTTTTTTGGAATTTTTGGGGGCCAGGGGTATTCATTGACATTCCTTGACCCCCAATGGAAGTTGTTCTCCTCATATAGACCTTTCCGATGAGGTATCGAACACCCCACACAAAGATTGTATGTAAAATTTATGCCCCCGGGAAGTTGATGTATCAACTACCCCCATTGGGGCCCACAAACCTTTTGGATTTTCATCTTCTGGGGTTAGGGTTTTGTATTAGAGCCTCATTGTAACATCCATCTTCTTGTGAATGAGCGTAGCCGTCACATCTCTTCTCAGAGATAAGCTGCCACCATTCTAGTGAGTCTTTCACTCTGTATTTATACAGTTTTGTACATTTTGCTCATTAATAGAAATTGTGTATTACTGTGTCTCTATGTTTATGGTTATATTTATCATATATCTTTGTTACATTATTGGATATATGATATATCTATGTACATTTCTCCGCTCTCATTTCGTGCCAAAAATAATCTGGATCACGTTGTAGAGAGAGATATGCACACTTTTTAAAATATCATTTGTTTGTTTTTAAGTGGCATATAAAAGAACAACATATTCTAAAGATTCTGGATGTATTAAAATGGTTTATATTTGAGCTTTAAGTAAGAAATAAATCACATCTCAGAAAAGGTTTAAAGATATTTTAGTGGAAGGTTTGATTCTAATAATTTGTAACAAGGATTACAAGGTTTATTATTCTTCTCAAAAGTTGAAATGACAAGTAAACATAGTTCGTGGTGGATAACTTATTGTATCAAATATTTTAATAAAAATATCATTTCTTGCGGTGATTGTATCCTAGATCCACTCGAAATTGAATAAGGGGATCTAAGGGCATTTGTACTTGTGTGATTGTGGATATTTCCTTTGATGTTTATGTTGTCTAGTTTAATTAAGCATGCAAATGAATCACATAATGCTCATGCACTCATGAAGTTCAATGGTGATTGCCAAAATTAAATGTATTGAACTCTTCCCAAATTTACCATCTCCATAAACTGGTAAAAGGATATGTATCAAATATTCTACACCAAGTGGAAAATTGTAAATCCATCAAGCATAAAATTTCTTTGATTCGTGACTTGAATTTTTAGCAGTAAAGGATACACTTGAGTAATTAATTGTACAAGGGGTAAAGTGTCAATCCCTTTCAAGTCAAATTCAATTGTGAATTTCATCATCAAGATCTACCTGAAATTTGAATAAAGAGGTCAAGTAAGTCACCAAAGATCAAATCATTGTAATCACACTTTGGGGTGCATGATCACTATTACTCATCACCCTAAATGCAACATCAAATCAAGCGAGCGTGATATAAAAGAAACAAGTGCAAGTGAGCGAGTGCAAGTGAGCCTGACAAGTGAGCGAGAGAATAATTAGAAATGAGTAAATGAGGAAAGTGTTTACATAACGCCTCTCAGGAAATCAAGGAATTGCAAGAGTACAACCATGAATTGCATAATTAAATTGATATGAAAGATAAATTGATTGAAACACTTGACTGGAAGTTAATTCAAAAGAAAAAAATAATTGATCACATGGTTGATACAATCTAGTCAGCAAATGATCTTCGAGATGAAATAGAAATGAAGGATCAATTGATTGATGTACTTCAGATGAAATCAAGAGAAAAGAAGAATCAAATCAATGACATGATTGATGCAGTAAACAACCTCATACACAAAATTGATGCAAGTTATGACACATATGATATAATAGAGAAAATTGATGCAACATGTGCTACATAGGAGCTCATCCAAATAGTTGATGCATAATGTGATTCAAATTATATCATGCAAAAAGTTGACGCAACTTGTGACATATGACATAATGCATATGGTTGATGCTACTTGTGATGCAAAAGAATTGATAGTTGATGCAGAAGACACACAAGATATGGAATCTTCCAAATATGAGTCCCAAGAAACACATAATGAAAGCGACAACAACAATAGAAAGAAATTTGAAAATACAAAAGCAAAAAGTCATTATTTCCAAAATGATCTTTCCAAGATGTTTGTTAGACCTTGGGAAGAATTATAATTCAACAAAAAATGACACGGCTTAGGATATGACGAAGGAAACAAATTTCATATTCAAAATTACTCCAAATCAGTTCAGTTTGTGAGTGCAGGACTTCTTGAATAAGTGAAGAATATTACTAATAAGTGCCAACATTGTCATAGAGTTTTGATCTCCATCCTTAAAGTCACTATGTTTTGATATCCATCATTGTCTTCATTATGGGAAGACAAATCATCTCTCAAGAAAGTGTTGAAAGAAGAAGAAGGTGAAGAAAAAAATTAATTATGGATGGATAAATCCATGGAAATGGAATCAAGAAGTAAAGAAACTACATCGGTCTTACCATCTAGTCAAGACAAAGGTAAAGCCATATTTGCATGGAGAAATGAAAACAATCAAAATCTTTCAAACAAATATTCCAGATGATTATGGTGATGATCCATATCCAATTTTATATACTCTATGAAATTAAAACATGAATTAAAGATGGTACTATCCACGCCTCAAGGGGGGAGAACATTGATAAAAAAGACACTCTCTTACACATTTAGGGGGAGAGTGAAGATGGTTAGTGGTAAGCCAAAAACCACCACATTGTTTGAGTGAAAATGGTTAGAAGTCAACCAACAAAACCACCACATGAAGAATCCATAACTTAATCTTGGATCCCTTGAACTATGATTCATTGAAGAACATAAAGAAATCCAAAGCTCAAGCTTGGATCCTCTTAACAAACTTCAACAAATTTCAACAAACTTCTCACCTTGCACCTGACAGAGGAGAATATTAGACATCAATGATCATAGTTAGGCTTCAAGATTCGAAGTCCTATCAGTCATAAAAATCAATCAACAAAATGAGAATGTTCATACATGGCAACTGTTCATTTTCAAATTCAGATATTGGTGATTTTTCAAGCATATCTTCATTGAATCTCAGTTCAACAGTTTTAGATTGAAGATGATACCAATTATTGTTTTGTTACTGGTACAATTATTCAGATTTGTGATTAAGGGGGGGGGAATGTTAGACTGGAGTCCCTATACAATCACAAATTTCGAGAGAACATTGATATGCGTTGTAAACCTCATCTATTCATGAGGTGTTGTCATGATCCATTTACGAGTTGTCAATGACATATAGATCTAGATCTGGTGAATATATGTACTATAAATTTATATCATCAGATCAATACAATGTGCATCAGAGAAATGCGTAAATCCTTTTCTGCCATAGTTTTTCTCACTATGTTTGTGCTCTATTCTTAACATTGCATACAAATTAATTTCTATTGAAAATATATAGAAAAAGACATAGAAAGAGTGATTAAAAATTTGCATAAAATGTACATGTTAATATATTGTTCAAAAATACATAAAACATTTTCAAGTAATACTATAACCCATAATAATCTCTAATTGACTCATGTTAGGTAATGGTAGAAGATCATGGATTTAATCCATGTTTTGTGTAAGTGGAAAAATATTTCCATTCATGATAATATTGGTGTATTGATTGTATATTGGCATGGGGAGACGATGATTTGTAGACATAGAAACTGTGTCTACTACTAGATGAGTTACCATGCCGATGTTCAAATCATAATATATGAATGGAATTTAAGCATTCTTGCACATGATTATAACACTTCCAATGACACAAAATGGAAGATATTCATAACATTGCTTGTTTATCTTTGTTGTCATATCTTGTTGCCTCTTCCATCCTCAAAATATATTTCTTCTCATCGACTTGGATATGGACCATGTTTAAAATCTTATATTCCATTAATAGGGCATATATATGCAAAATTATTATTAACAATACATATTAATGGTTTTAATGCATTGTTAGAAACATAGATTGATTACTTCATCCTGTGTGAATGAAATGGACACCCCAATTATTCTTTTGAATATCCAATGAATAAATTATATACATATATAAAACATCTTCCTCTGAAAATATCTTCATATGTAACTAATATATTTTATCTTTATAAGACACTCCATCCTTAGGAGGTGTAGTTTTTCCATCAGGAGCAATACTTTACCTACAAAATCCATTTATGAAACTATAAATATAATATTTTGAATCATCCTCATCATGTAATGGTATTATAAATTTCCATCCATACTTTTGTGACCAATATTTTTTTATGAAACAAATGTCCAATTTCGATAGAACCAAATTTGTGTAATTTTTTTTTTGTGAATGGATATAAAATATAGTAATCCCATATTTAGGCAATGATGTAAAAATAGCAAAACCATAGAACCAATTGTACATTCATTTTTGTTGAAAAGGTACATATAAAAGTACATATAAATGAGATGTATGTCCTATATGATTAATATAATTATATAGGATAAGATTTTAATATGGACTCTATAATTGTATTAAGAATTCAATTTTTTTAATGTGATTATCTCGCCAAACATTTATAAAAATGTGTCCATATACGATTTAATTAAATTGTTTAGAAATTGATCGAAACCGAATTAAAATTGACAAAAGAAATCATAAAAAAAATATTTCCAATATCTTTATCGGTAAAAACCTCCACACCAAAATCCATATGCAATCAACTAATAAGTTCATAAAACAATATAATTATTAGTGAAGGTACATCATATTTTAACGATCACAAATGTAACTTAAAATAACAACTATATTTAATATGTGTAATTTACGTACAAGTGAAAAGATATTCATGGGAAGTACACTATTTGGATGGATAAAAATGTGGAAAAATAATTTCAAAATGATTATGTGGAGAACACGAGCGTCTATCTAAACTTTTTTATTTTTTCCTAAACATAACTTCCAAAATTTATTTTCTCATTTTTTTTTTATCTGATACACTTTAGCATGGTCATAAATTTCATTTTTGACCAATCTATATTTTGACTCATACTTCATCGCATCCTCCAACTTCTTGTAAATTATGAAAAATGCCATAACTATAAAAACCCTACACATTTTTATTTTTTAAATCTATATTTTCACTCATACCTAAATTATGAAAAAGGCCATAACTATGAAAACCATATACATTTTTATTTTTTAATGTATTATTAATTTTAAATGTTTTTACAATCTCTTCTTTAAAAGTTTTGAAAGGTTCCTTCTTCAAGGATGGATAACGTTGATTTAAAATCACTTTTTTAATCACGATTTATCAATAAAATATCTTATGCAAATAGTTGAGTGTGTTTTTTACCATTATTATAAATTGTGTTATAAATAAATATATTTGTATCATTATAATATATTTATAATAGTATTATAAATAAATATATTTGTGGTATCTATTAATATAATGCTTGAAATTTGTATGATAATATAATTATTATTTGAATTAGTAATATAATTAAATAATTCTTATATTATTATATTTAAAATTATATAATACTATATATATGTCTAATATAATATAATTTTTAAAGTTGAAATTAAATAATGACAACATATCTAACATATCTAATAGTAATTATTTAGTTAATAGATAGATTGCATCCTGACCTAGCTGACTCATGACTATCATTGTTATTTCCCTGCAAGACATGTTCTCTTAAGTCTCCTTTTCCTTCAACTCATGTATGAGTGGAGACCCCATATCCTGTTCATTACATATGTTGTAAAATGAGATTCCCCCCTCAAACTAGATTAATCATTATCTATTTTTTGAAGTTTGGTTCATAACATTTAGTGTCAAAGCATACTGTCCTCTAGGAATTTTCTATAAAAAAAAAATTCTGAGAAGTTTCAGAAAGTGAAATTTTGAGGAGATTGAGGAAACGTCGCAAATAACAAGTGGTAAAAATTGCAGGTTCTGGTTCATTATAATTCCAGAGATAGATTTTGTGAAAGTTAGAGTTTGTGACTAATATGATTCGTCTTTTGATTTTTGATATAAAACATTTTGGTGAAGTTTCATACTCTAAAAATCTCATAATCCCGAGGAGACAACAGATTACCCATGGAATTTTTTTCATATTTTGATCATTATAATTTATGAGATATATATTTTGGAAGTTGGATTTTTTTACTAATCCTAAAGTTAGTCTTAAACAAGTCATTTTGGTATACTTTTTATCATTGAAGAAAATTCGTGATGTGAAATTTTTAGGAGTTTAAAAATTCATATCAGAGTATCAAATTACTACAAACCAAAATTTCAAACTCAGAAGGGTTCAAATTTTAGATATATATCATGACAAAGGTAAACCATCCAGATAGTCTCCAAATTAGGGTTTGAAAGGTATGTAACTTACAATTGGCATAACTTTTAAATGGAAGATCAAATGGAAAAGAAGATAGATGAAAATAAGGAAGAAATAAAAAAAATCCATGAATGAAATAAAAAATAAGATGGATGAAAATAAGGAAGAAATACAAAAATCCACAAAGTCCATAGAAACCATTCTCTTACAGAGGATCCCTAAAATAAATATGGAGATCCAAGGAAATCATGAAAATAAGGAGAACAATGATGTTGAGACTCAATCACATATGGGGATTATTTTATCACATTTGGAGAGCACAAATATTGAA
>SNQJ01S0009738.1:111387-134068 GCA_010110895.2 Picea sitchensis | reverse complement strand
TACCCTTTCATTATAATTGTATCGTTTGTATCCTATATATATACCAAGGAGACCTAGTCTTAGGATCATCTCATATTATCTTGTGCATTGCATATATTGTAAACGAAGGTTCCCCCCTAGAAGTGGGTTATTCAATGGCTATTTTTTGGAGTTCGGTTCATAACAAAAACCCTAGAGTTAGACACATTCCTAGGGTTCTAGTTTCACATCCGATAATGGAAGATTACGAGAAAAAACAAGCTAATTATAGAAAAAAAACACAAAGATATCGGTCACCTATATGGTTCACCAGCATTGATATTTTCCTGGATGGCATGTTCCCTTGGTGTCCTTTACCTTCATCTCTAATGGATCATATTTAGTGCACCCTATTAGATCTACATGTGGATTTGCACTATAGTATCACTTAGATCTATGGGTGAAAACAAAGTGGTGCCCTAATTTTAGCTCAAACCTCCTCACCATCTTGCATCTACAAATTATTATTTCTATTGAATGGGTTATGAGGAGTAAGCAATGGACTATTTTGATGATCTGCTGGAAGGGAAACCGATTTGTTCTAATTATATTTTTGGACAATCAAATGATACCTAGGTATTTGAAAGGGTATACCAGCTAGAGTTTAGGCCACTAAAGGAGACCAATATGGTTATATTGGGTGAGTTGGCATAGGACTTGATCGATCAGGGGGCTAGGACCTTGGGTCAAATAAATAAGAGGGTGAAAATTTTCATTGATGGTAATTCCAAGGCCCATTATTGCATGAGTGTGCATCATGGCTCTTGCAAGGAGTTATGAACCTTATCGTGTATATCCTCCAACCTTGAATTCCTGTTAGATAAGGACATAGGTTTAATGCACACAAGGTATGATACAATAAACACATTAACTGATATTTGTAATGAGTTTGAATTTTTATGCAACGATGCTGCCAAAAGGAAAGATATGTTCTTTGGTTATGTTTTTTTGGCAATATGTTGGATTGGAAGCTCATGAGTGAGGCTCCATATGCTGATTCAAAGGTTGTAGGGTTATAGTCTCAGGAGGGGTCATGAAAACCCAAGCGTTGTAAGTGTATCAAAAAGGTATAGGAGACTATCAGTATGAACTTGGATGGTAGAACTAAAAATGACATAATGGATATGGGGTATAGGGAATTGGTAGGGAATTTTCTAGGAAAAAAATGAGTAGTGAAAAGATGAAGAATTGGACCAAGCTATACTTAGATCTAGCAGTGGGGGCCTCTCCATGTACCTTGATTCTAGTAAAAGGATGGTTGGTTTGGGTGTTTAGGTTGACTAAATAAGTGAAGAATTTTTTTCTCCAAGATTGGAAATTGGGATCTCAATCCTTATTATTAAAGAAATGACATATAGAGTTCGATGTCTGGTTATCTAGTACGAACATTCTCTTCGTATGGGTTCAAATTTTAGGGTTGCCATTGATTTTTTGTTCTAAACAAGTTTTGAAACAAATTGATAATGCATTAAGTATGTATTACGAAGTTAATTTTTCATTCTTAGAGTCTGGATACTATGGAATGGCTCATATCTTGGTAGGATTGGAGGTGAGCAAAGGTCCGGAAGAAATGACGGATATCAAAAGGGGAGTCGATCATTTTTGTCTTAACCTAGACTTTGAAGGGATACCCTTTAGACGCGTGTGCTTCGATTGTTATGAGAACTTGGTTGCATATTATAATTACTTGAGTATGTGAAGGAATTGGGATCCAAGAAAAAATTTGAAAGGTCTGGAGATGATGGGATTGGTAATAGTACAAATTCCGAGAGGAAAAGAGGAGGTAAGGATTCAAATGACATTGAAATGCATTTGAATGAGTTCCCTAGTAGAATTTTTTTATAGCGTAGACATAGGCCAATTCAAGAAACCTAATCTGGACACGATCAAAATTTGTTTTTGGGACCTGGGGAACTAATGTTGGAACCAAAGAACCGATATACCTAAGTTATTTTTTACCCATTTTATCGAGTATAAAAAACCCAAACCCATCGCCCCTCATACCTATTCCTAAAAATGTAGAGGCTTCATATGCTAGTTAATATATCGAAGGATCCTTTGCAAACCCTAATATAGATTTCATCATGGATGGAAGGATCCTTGGGATTCCAATCCTTTGGAGCCTATGAAGTATAATTTAAGACCTAGAAGCAAAGGTACTCTTGATTTTCCAGTAAAGGCAGCAATGGGGTTAGGATTCTTTGAAGAGAAATTCCCCAAATATATTCAAAAGGAAGAAAATCATTCATGTCCATGGCCCAAAAGAAAGCATCTTAAAAAATCATAGGTGGGAAACAATTATCCTTAATAGGGGATCTTAGAGAAAATTATCCATTTGAGGGTTCTAAATTATTTTTTTGATCCTCAATTGTATAGGGTTGGCCAACCCCTCAAGGAAGTTGGTTTTAAAGAGATTAGTTGACAATATCAAACCTTCTATTATTCTACTAGAAGAGACTATGTTAGATGGGGATAAAATTACTCAAGAACTTTCTAAATTGTTTAGTAATTGGGATTTCATTTTTATAGATGCCATTGAGATATCGAGAGGGAGTGTGACTAGATGGAATAAATTCTCTTTCACCCTAACTAATTCTTGGGCCTTTCCTATAGTGTTAGGGACCTCTTTTTTGTCTTTGGACTAGGGGAAAGATATTACAATGTTGAATGTTTATGGTTCTTACATGGACATGGTGGATTATTGAGATAGATTTTTCAAAATGGATTTTATACAAAAGGGATTGGTTTTGATAGGGGGAGACTTAAACTTCACCTTAGGATCATTAGAATTCTTTTGGATATTGAACCAACTAAATTGTCTCCTACCTTGAGAAACAAGAGAGTTGGGGGGATTCTGATCATAATACTAAAGTGTTAGAAGTGGCACCTGTAATAGAGAAATTTTCTAGTCCCTTTAAACTAAATCTTAAATATATGGAGGAGTAATTTGTGGGGAAAAACAAATTTTTTTGGAAACCATATAATGGTAAATTAAGAAAACCTACTCCCATTTAATTTCACCAAAATTTAAAAGTAATGAAAAGGGTAGCTTCTAATTGGGCAAAGGATAATTTTTTTTTAGAGATGATAGGGTTCTTAGAGAAGTAGAGGAATCCTTTGAGGCACTGTACAATAGTGAAGGTTTTGGATATATGAGTGAAGATAAAAAACATTAAGTAAAGATACTAGAATATAAAAGGAGGCATATTCTTATAGAAAAGGGAAAAAATGGAGATTCAAGAGTAGGGGTTTATGGTTACATTTTGGTGATGAGAACACAAGTGTTTTCTCATAGGTATGCAAACTATAGAAAGAGTATAAATGTTGTTTGGAAAATTGATAAGGGAGATGGTACTTGGGAAACAAACTTCAAGGACATGGCATCTAAAGGAGTTAAACATTTATCCTCCCTCTTCAAATAAGACACTTGTGATACAATAAAAAATATGATTAGACTGTCAAACTCCTTCCCTAGCTTTGTTAATGAGGAATACAACCAAGCCTTGATAAAGGAAGTTGGGAAAGAAAAAATGTACCAGAAATTATAGAGTTTTTATAAGGACAAAAGTCCCAGACTTGATGGTCCACTTGTAGATTTTTTCTTAGGATGTTATGATTTTATTAAGGAATATTTAAAAAGATACTATAAGAAATCAAGAAAAATTGCTCAGAGATTTTAATACAACATTCCTAGCTATGATCCCTAAAGAAGACGATCCTACAATGTTTGAGAAATTTAGACCCATCTCTTTATGCAACTGCATATAAAAAATTATATCAAAGCTAATTGTTAAAATATTGAAAAGTGTTCTGTCAAACAAAATTTCCAAAGAATAATTTGGGTTCTTAGAAGGAAGGAAAATACACGAGGAAGTTGGGATAGCTTGAGAATGCATTCATTCAATAAAATTTAGGAACCGAATATCTTTGGTGTGGACCTGTCTAAATAAATTAACAAGGTAAGTTATATTTACATTAGACTAATTCTAATTCATTTGGGTTTCTGTTGTTAGTTCATTGTGTGGATAATGAATTTCATTTCATCAATATCTTTTGTTGTGTTAATAAATGGAGTAGCATCCAATTTCTTCAGATCAGGTGTAACACACCCAACCCCCTAAGTACTCTTTTAAGGGATGGGGTATAAAATTTTCGCTTTTCCTCAACTACCTCAAAACCCCTTCTAAAGGTCACCATCATCTTCTTCTTTCCGAGATATTTCCAACGACTATAAATTTTTCCAAATCTGAGCCCTGGAATGAAAGTTATATCTCCTTAAAGTTATTAGGTCTTTTTCCATTACAATGCCACATGACACCCACATGGGTCCACGTCACCCATATCCATCCGACGTGGCACTGCCATATCCTGACATGTCATCCCCCTACATGGACGTGGAATTTGGAGTGAACTTTGTCGTGGTGCTTGCCACCTCATCCGTCGAACCCTCGGCTTTTCAGGTCCCAGAACCCCAACTAAGTCTCACTTCACGCATTCCTCAAAAGACCTAATTTGACAGAAGCTAGCATCTAGGGTACAAGGTCTTGTCATATAACACCATTTGTTTATTGGGGATTGGTTAGATGACGTCATTCGACATCCCACAGGGTTACCGGACCATCGCCCCACCCAAAGTGCCTACATAAACCTCATCCCTAGAAACTTGATTCAGTATGAGTTGGAGCCCTGAACACATGTCCTATCATGTGCTGCCAACCAACCTTCACCATATCGTGAGATGTAACCACTGAATTCTATATTATCGGCCTATCGAAGCAAGCTCGTGTCCATTCTAAACTCAAGGCCTGATATGGTGGTTGAACTATCCCTATGATGTGTGGCATTGCCACGATATGCCATGCAACATCCAATCATGGCACTATTACCACCTGACGCATGACATCCTAATGTGGAGTGCAAGTCACCATAGGGTGCTTAGCTTGCCCATTCATGCGCTGACATCTTTCCACATGTGATTGGTTGTGTGACGTCCTCTGATGTCACACAGAATTATCGGGCTATCAAACTTCCTAGCACATCTAGGTAACAAAACTCCTCAGAGGTCCGGGGGTCGATTGACTCCCATTGACTCAGATCAACGGTGGTGGTTTATCCTCCTTAGATTTGACGGTCAGGATCCAATGACATTACCCCAAGGGTATATGTCCTTCATCGTATCCACATCTGACTCATCAACGAATTCCCTTCCTACCACGTGGTATTACACCTGGTGATACACGTGGAATGACATGTGGTGGCCATACTGGGTGACACATGACACTCGTTTTCCCCACAGATCCTTGTCCAATTTGACCAAATCCATGTGACACGTGACACCACCATGGGGTGACATGTGGCCTTCCTTCATAGTGACACGTGGACCTTACCTATGATGTTAAATTGGAAATCACCCAATGTCAAGGATAAAAAGGGGATTAGTTAATACTAATATTGTAATTACAAGATCGCTAATTAAGTTTAACACAGGTTACAACCCCACGAGATATACGGTGGAGATAGACCCGTCTTTAGATCCAATAGTTCAAATCGATCATATCTGTTACAGGGTTGTTGACCGACAGGGTCCACCCTTTTATTTATTGACCTACCAAGTGTTGACAAGTGTCACTCTTCCCGGGTTCACTAGAAGCCACCTTGAAACATGGCCCAACATTGGCCAGACGCGTGGACTAATCATCAAGTGACAAGTGGTCCCAGATATCGGGCACTGGGACGATATAACTTTGAGTAACCTTGGTCCGATGATTATGATGAGATTAATTAACTTAATCCATGTGATTAGGTGAGGCTTAATTCATGTACTTATGGGGTTAACTTCCCCATAGTATATGTGTAAATATCCATAGTCCAGATTTCTCGGATCGTAGATCCAACGGTTCTAATTGAACACGCTTACCCAATGACCTTAGCCCCATGTGGGTGACATCTTACTCCTTTCGTGACTTAAATTGTGACAAGTGTCACCTCCGCGAACCCGAATTCAACTCCCTCCTGATCTTATGCCATAGATCGACGGTTATGGTTTGTCGATTATCTAATCCAATGGTTGCGCTTAACGACTCGTCTAAGGAAATAAAATTATTCGTGGAGAGGGGGAAGGGGTGAAACCAAGGGCCAGAACCTTGTCCACTGGGCCACTGACTTGTCGTAGTAATTCAAGAATAAAAGAAATCTCAGGGTTTCAAGGTCCGATTGACCCTACTTTACTGCGATTAATGGTGGTATCCCTCCCCTCTCATATCCAATGACTGAGACTCGTCCGCTTCTTTCCAGGCGTGGAATTTCCCTCCCAAGCTTTCATAAAGGAAAAATTCAACGGTCGAGATTTGTCAGTGCTCAGACCTAATGGTCCAAATATCCTATTCCAATTACATTGAGTATATAACTAGAAAGAGGAACTAGGGGCTGGAACCCTGGTTCCCGGGTGTCAAACCTTTCAATAAACATAACAAAAAGGTTTCTCGTGGGTCCGGTGCTCCGGTACCCCGACGATGATTCCATCCTGAGCTTACCTAAGGGAAGATTAACAATCGATATCTCTCGGCGCTCAAATATAACGACTAAAAATTTTCACCAATTCACATTGAACCATTATGGTTAACCAATTCATCTTTAGATGATTGAGATCGATTCTCGCCCTCGGATCAACGACTACTGTAATTCGTCGTCTCCATTCAATATTAAGTGAACTTTCAACTTAATCTTTTAGACTTAATAGTCCTGAAGCCTCACATTATATATTTCTGTTGGGTTTTGACTCGATTTCCCCAAGTCCTTCACATTCATAGTAGGTAATAATCTTGCTAGATGAATTTCATTCGAGGAGATGATTCCTTGCAAGCATTTTGTATCAGGGAAAGGGAAGGATACAAGGTTTATCCTACAAGTTCTAACCTTGAATTCATTATCCCTCAAAATATTATCATTCATCTCTTGACTCATCGATCGGGTTCCCTCTTATAGGAGCCCATTATTTCACGTGTATCACAGTGCACAAAGAAACATAAACACATATATACTTTATTCATCTCATAATGATACAAGGAATTCATACTCTAGTGTGTAAGGCTTACGCTATTCTTGCATATCTATCATCAAACAAATACCAAGGTTGCCAAAAATGCAAGCATCGATACCACTTAATTAGAAATACATACTCATAACATAAACATAGGTATTCAACCAGATAATTCAATTCAATTATACTAAATATAAAACTACTTATCTGTATTACAAGTTACATCCAGACAACTGACTATGGGTGTTTTCCTTTCCACCCAACCATAGGCTGAGATGCATTCACTCTTAGCACTCTGTCCACCCTCGTGCCAAGCCATGATACCACCAGGGAACCTCTATATCTGGTTCTCAACAATTTGTGAAGGACACTCTCCTTGACACCACTCTTGTTAGTGATTTCCACACACCCACCTAGCTCGTCCCCCCACGAGGTTTGTCAGATACCTTCCCAGTATCAAGCTCGCATCCTTCTCAGCTTAGCTCAAGTTTCTAGGCTCTCCTACCCAATATTCATAGCTCTTCTTATCTCTTCTCTCTTGTGATTTCCCCCCCACATGCATCCCTCTATCCTCTGCTTTTTCCATTCATGCATCCCCTGCACATAACCCATTAGGAAGGTTCTCGACCTATCCCCTTCCTTCTGTCAGAAAGAAATTGGGTCAATCTGATTTGCAAAAATTGGTATGTTGTTGTACCTATAGTTGAAAATTTCAGTTGTCCTAATCTGATCTCCCATACCATGATTTATTTTGGGTAGTTGGTTGTCGAACTACCATCCTTCCTCATTTAACTAATTTTCCTTCAAATCAGGGCTGAGGAAAATAATACAAATATCAAATATTATCAACAAGAAGGTTTGGGTCATATTTATCATGATGAACCCCTCTCTAAGTTTCCTCACTCTTTCCTCTAGTGGTATCATGGCCAATACTCAAGGATTCACCCCCACAGTTAGAGATGTTGGAAATCTCAATTAAAATAATAATACATTTACATTGTTCACATGCCATGGCATGGAAATAATTAACTATGATTAATTACATATAATCAAGGGTTTATGAAAGGGGTGTTACAATCCCCTCCCCCTTCAAAGGAACATTGTCCTTGATGTTCTTTCTCAGTAACACCTGCCATTCCTTTGTCTTTCAGTTGATTCAACATCATGTTCCTTTTCCTTGTCTCGTCCTTTCCCAAACTCTTAGCATTTAGCGCATGCCTACGACAATTTCAAACAATAAGGATGTCAATTCATAATTTCATGCATAAAAATTTGGAAATTTACAATCAATACAATACGTATATGTGTCGTTTATGGATTTGCATCCATATGGTTGTCTCATTAACTTGGCTCACTATTTTCCTTGACATATCCATTGTTTGCATGATCCCAGTCAACACATGACATAATTTCAAAGACTCCTTCGAGTCTTTCTCATGAGCTATCGAAGTCTCCCCTTCCTTGTGGTCACCCGCCTTCCAGGCTCAGGCTCATGCATCCCCTTCTCTATTATACAGTCCCTTGGGCAATCCATMTTTCCTGCCAAGTCTTTCTTGCATAAGAAGAGTTTTAKAGACCTCCTTGAKTCTTACAGYTGAAGYGTCCCCCAAGATTTCTCTACCGAGGCATCCCTCTGGCTTTCTCTGCCAAAAGYATCCTTTCGACTTGTGTTTTCACATCTCAACATTCTSTATCGTGATCATGACTTATCAAAAAGTTCTMATGTCACAACAATAGACTTTTTCTAYACTTTCCAAGCTTGACATCCATCATCTGTCCCTSCAGGACAAATCTGTTATCTCACCTGCATCACATGCATACAGTAGCCAWGAGACATAACATTAATTTCAATCTAATGTCTTTCAAGTCTGCTACCCAAAGATTTCCTAATTCACAATTTTGTTTCTGATCTGTTTCATACATGAACCTAATTCACAAATATGAGATTTTCCTTCTCATAATAGTTTGGATCAGTAGGCATTAGTCTTCCTGATGGCTTACAATACTTCCATATCCCTTCGCATAGCCAAACAATTGTTAGTTATCATGCACAAACATTTCATTACACACTTGTAGTGGCTTCCAAACAATTTCAATACTGTGCATACTAAAAATTAAATATTATTTATCCATTCAATGATATAAAGTAAAAAGGAAATATATCATTCCTTAGACATGCATCATTTCAGTATAAAATACTTTTCCAAATGCAATTCAGTCATTAAAGGAATTTAATCAATGTGCCAAAGCCAATGGACACACTTACACACAATGCACCCTTGCATTGATTTTAGATTATTATTTTTCATGTTAGGCACCCTTGCATTGATTTTAGATTATTATTTTTCATGTTAGGCACCCTTGCATTGATTTTAGATTATTATTTTTCATGTTAGGCACTCTTTCCATGGTGTGTTGGAAATCAACCAAATTCTCCAACATGGATTCTCTATCCATATTCATTATTACAACAGAACTGTCCCTCCTTTGAGTTGATCTTAGCCTCCAAACAACATACATTATTTCTTCATTGGTAGTCAGGATGCCAACATTTATGGCTAGCCAATTTCTCTCTTTACCATTCTTTAACTCTGGTAGGTTATTGGATGGTCCTTCTTCCATAATGGACACTCCATTTCTTTCCTTCTCATGTAAACATGTATTTCCTTAATGCATTAAGTCGACGTGTGCTCACAAGAACTGTTATTTCCAATCATTCTCGATTGGTCAATGCATTCATGACATATTAGTTCATGAATTTTCTTGCAAGGATCTTAATCATCCTTGATTGTCAAAGGTTCACACCTCCATCATTCAGTTTCTTCTTCCTGAATCATACCCTTCTTGGGTATCAATAGAATACAACATTCATTCAAAATTATTTTCATATTATTAAAATAGTAAATTGTTTTAAAAGGATTATTATCCAATCCTTCATATATTATCCCACATAGGCATGAACACTTTTATACTTGTCCTAGTTGCCAACACCCTCTCAAATATTACCTCATTATTGGTGCTTCCAGGGGACTTCTAAAGTCCCTTTCATAGTTGTCTTTTATTTGCAATCTTCTTGCATTCCTCCTCTTCTTGACAATGTCCACCATTGGCAGTTTCCCTTTCCCAACAACTCCAAACATTTTCTACACAACATGCATCATCATATTCAAAATTATGTCAGTTGTCATGTAAGATTCAAATGCATGTACCATAGTATTTTAATCAGGAAAACATTTTCAAATATTCCCCATCGTATCTATATTTATAGTCATACAACTGTCACATTCTCATGCCAAAGAAGATCACATGCATCAACATATAATTTTCTCGTACCAGAGAAACACAATAAATAACAAGAAATGCGTTAAGGGAATCTTCCCCTGTCTAACTCCTTCTACACATCCCAGGATTTCCATTCCCACTGAATTATTTCCAAGGCCCTACCTTTACACATCATAGATTATTCATTTAAACACATTCAATATTTTATCTTTCATTTGCCAGCTGTACTTGTTTTCACCACTGTCCTTTTAAATCATACAACTCTGTCTCATGATTCAAAGTTTTAAAGTAGGAAAATGTGTCCTCCTTTTCTTCTTCTTTGTTTATGCAATCTATCCATCCTGGGATCTTCCTACTCTTTTCCTTGAGAAGTCTTGGTCAGGTTCACCTTAACCTTCTTGGGTAAATCAACATGATACATCAACCGGATTTTGTTCACAATAATTTATGAACATGTGCACTCTACACATTACCATTTAGACATCAGAATGGTACGTTCATTTGTTAGTCTTTAATTCATGCATTATGTTTTATAATGTAATCTAAGATTCTTATATAATAATGCATTGCAACCCACTGCCTAATTATCAGTAGTCATTAATAGTGTATCTTTTCTCTCTTAAGAGAGTCTTCACACATTTCCTCCACATGACACTTATTCAACATGCAACCCTCTTGTTACATATCCCTCATAATCTGAAATGAACTCAACCTTGAGTCCACCTCATGTTCATTATTTCAGATATCTACCCCAATTCTTTATATAGAACTAGGCATCTATTCTTATTATGCATTCAATTTACATATCCAGTTAGGTATCTTCATGTTATCATATTTCCTTCAAGTTGTGCTTCCATGCACTTAATCACAAGCATTAGTATGTTGTGTGTGTCATCCATTGGCACACTTCATAGTTTCACATGCATATTTATTAAAAATCATTGTAGACCTGATTTTTCACAATCATTCTCGTGCAATCCTCAAAGGTAAAATCATATTTTCTTCTATCATGACAACAAAGCATCCTTGCTTATTTATTCTTTAAGCAATTACACTATCTTTGAGGAAATGGAACATATACTCATCAAGCTATTAATAAAAAAAAGGCAGTCATGACTTCTTCGAAATAGAGTCAACCATGCATCCATTGCATCACTCAGATCTAGCAAGTACAAGTCTTGCGTCACATCCTACTTGATCAGGCATGCATACTATACTTTAAAGCATGTATATGTGTATATACATATATGTATGTGCATCACTTGCACCTTTTTACCTCATTCATTCATATTGTTTTAACATTATCCAGTTTTTTATGAGAATTTACAGTCACTTACACAACCAATCTCATCAATAAAATCATAATTATGTTGTCCTCTTCACAACATAATAGCCAACAAAAAGGCCACTTTTTCTCTTTTCTCTCTTAGCATTTTATCTTATCTCTTTCTGAGGAATTTTGTACTTCCTCAAGTTATTAATTTAACAAAATACTCAGACCCTTCATCATAGGTCCAACCATGCATCCATGACATCATTTAGTACATGCAAGCACACTCATTGCCTTACTACCCTCTTACTCAAGAAATCATATCATGCCCTTTAGTGTTCATACAATTATACACCATACATGTGCTCACTTGCACATTCTTATATTATTCATTTTTATTTATTTGATCTTTAATATCAACCTTCACATCGGGCAACCTTATCATGCATTCAATCCATGCACTCAAGCATATAAAAACATAGATAAATATTCAACATCCAAGTCCACTGGTTGCACCTCTTTTCCATGTCATTCATGTTGTTTTTCTTCATATGAGATATGATCAATATATTATCACAATGATGAGTGTTCCATATATAGGGAACATATGGTGAGTCTTTGAAGTATAAAAACTTCACCCTAGAATCATGACACTTGTCTGTTAGTCTTGGGAGACGTCTCTCTCCCACTTGAACTGAGGAGAAACTGCTTCTGCAACTCTCTCTCTGAGCCAATTAACTCTCTCTAAGATCAGGCTCACTCTGGGTTCACATGTAATAGCATATGCCATATTGAGTCTTTATTATTTCTTGCCAAATCATCATGACTAGGACAAAGACCACACCAGGATCTTTCACCACAAGTACACACCTGTGAGTAAATGTCAGTCTGATGTTAACTGACACGTGGAAAGCACTTAAAGAACCTTGAGTCCATATTATTCCTTGTCATGATCAAGGAAGAACTACGTCTGGGCCCATTTACCACAAGTGCACCTTTATGATAAATGTATCCTATCTCCCTTGGTCCACAACCCAATCTAAGAGATGTTTCACCCGATGTTGAAGCATCAACACTCCCTCTTAGCTAGGGAGGTATATTTCCATAGTAGTACACAACTATTGTCCAGAGACATGTAGTGTCCGCCAGTGTTACACAACCACCATAGTAGCAAAAGGTTTGTCACACATGACACTCCCATGTGGAATTCTAGAGGCTATTCCCTCTAAGAACTCTTAGGGTCAACTCCCCATAGTGTGTGACATCTGTTGATTTTTCAATAAGCTAGGTTAAGAATGTAGTTCATTTCAATTTTGCATTTGTCTTAACCATAAACAAAAATGTTGCAGCAACCAAGATCACACGAAGAAACACCATGCACAAGAACACAAGAAGTATCCTGGGAAACCCTTCTCAACAAGGGAAGACAACCCAGCCAAATCCTTTACTATATTCTTCAAGAGAAAGACCTTCACTACCAACAAGAATTAGCACACAAGAGGGTGCTCAAACCCTAGAAGACTAGCGCCCAAGAGAGGTGCACACTTTTCCCAAGAAGATGTACTTGTTGAAATTTCCAAACTTTTGTGAAGGATATGATTCCACAATGGGGAATCTTCCTTTACTTATATTAGACTTATCCTATCAACAAAAGTGTCTATTGGCACAACAGGGATGACCTCTCTAAGTCACATTATAATCAATATTAACCAGATTAATTATCTTTTACATTTATTACTAATCACATTAAGGTGGGGCCGACCTGTACCCTTTACATTAAAATTAGGGCTACAAGTAGGTCTGACTCTTGAACAATATAACAATGGATCTGATACACCCTCTAGTGCTCATCCAATAGGGGCACATCCATAGGGATGTCCATATCTCTGGCTCACTACATTACACAGAAGAACCAGTTCTTCACACGTTCACATGTGCTCATCCATAGGCATGTCCACTCAACAGATATCCTTTCCCACTGCATCACACAGGAGAGTCATCTGGAGTTTCTCGTCAACTCTGATGCTTAGAGGAGGATAATACAACATATTCATTTATGTTCTCATGAATATGCACCCAACACTTTGGGATTTTACACGTTCACCTTGTGCTTAGCCACATGCATGTCCAACTCAGAAGATCGCCTTTCCCACAGGATAATCATCTGGAGTTCTTCTCAACTCTCTGAATGGAGGAGGTCATCCCTATGTTCCAACTCTATCTTAGATAGGAACCACGTACCCTTCTTAGGGGATTTCTCTCAGGTTTGTAAGCTGAAGAAAGTCTTACATAGCTGCAATGATCCACATCTCACAGGTTTGTAAGCTGGAGAATGTCTCACATAGCTACAATAATCAACACTCCCTCTCAGCTAGGGAGGCATTTTCCACTAGGCCAAGTCTCTCACTTAAATACTCGAATTTTGTCTTGGCAAGTGGTTTGGTGAAGATACCTGCAATATGTTCATGAGTAGAAAGATACTGCACGTGTATTGTATTTCTCTGCACCATGTCTCTAATATAGTGATACTTGATTTCAATGTGTTTTGATCTGTCATGAAACACCGGGTTCTCAGAGAGCTTTACACAAATCTGGTTATCACAATGAATAGTATTAGGATCCATTTCATAATCGAACAAGTCATTCAGAATTTTGCAAAGCCAAACTGCTTCACGAACTACCACACTCAATGCAATGTACTCTACCTCTGCGGTGCTTAAAGCCACAGAGTTTTGTTTTCTGCTACACCAGAAAACCATGGTTGATCCTAAGGTGAAGAAACAACCGGAGGTGCTCTTTTTCTCTACTACACTTTCTGCCCAATCTGCATCGACATATCCTTGTAGGCTCAATTCCACATTGGATGCATATCTCGGGCCATAACCAATTGTGCCTTGTAAGTATCTCAATACATGTTTTGCATCTATCCAATGTGTATGTTTTGGTTGGCTCATAAACTGGATAAGCACATTTACTGCATAGAAAATGTCTGGTCTGGTGTTAACCAAATACATCAAAGATCCAATCAACTTCCAGTATAAGTGTGGATCTACATCTCCTGAATCAATATCACTCATTTTCTTTAAATCCATTACCATTGGAGTAGGCATGGATCTGCATTATGTCATACTAAACTTTTTCACTACCTCCATAGTATATTTTCCTTGACTTAGGAAAATTTCATCTGTTCTTTGCCATACTTCTAGTCCCAAGAAATAATGCATTAAGCTCAAATACTTCATTTCAAATTTAGTAGTCAATTCTCATTTGCATTCAACAATGAGTCTCTCTGAATTGGTGAGGAAAAGATCATCCACATACAAGATCAAAATTAGGCACTCATTTCCATCAATGTGATAATATAAGTTTGGATCACCAATGCTTTTGTTGAAGCCCAAACTCATCATAAATCCATCCATTTTCTCATACCAAGCATGTGGTGCTTGCTTTAGACCATATAGGGATTTCTTCAATCTGCATACATGAGATTTTTCATTGTGTACAACGAAACCTTATGTCTACTCAATATAAACTTCTTCCTCAATTTCACCATTGAGAAAAGTCGTCTTTACATCCATCTGATGTAGATTCCAACCCATGGAAGTAACTAGTGCAATGATAGATCAGATGGAGGTATATCTGGCTACTGGTGCAAAAGTCTTGTCATAGACAACTCCCTCTATTTGTGAAAACCCTCTAGCCACAAATCTTGCTTTGTAATTTTCAATGCTTCCATCATCAGCATGCTTGATTTTGTAAATCTATTTGGAAGTCACTACGGACTTTCCCTTTGGTCTTGGAACAACATCCCATACATCATTTCTTAATATGGATTGATATTCTTTAGTCATGGAATCTTTCCATACTTGTTCACTTGAAGCTTCTCCATGACAAGTTGGCTTTGAGTCAATAATGTGGGTCATGGATGAAAGGTAGCTTGATAATATTTTTGGTCTCTTGCTTTCTCTGGTTGTTCCTTGTGGGGATTTATGCCCTTCTGCTTCTTTTAGAGTTTGTCGGGCCCAAGCAGGCCTTTTATGTCCAACTGTGATGTCTCTAGGTATGTTTCTTGGAGCAACTAAATCTGCCAGAGCAACTGAATCTGCTAGAGAAACAAGATCAACTAGAGCTATTGGTTCATCCGAAATAATATATGTCTCCTTCTCAATTGCTGAAGGGGGAGAAGGTATTGTTTCACTATCAATTTCCATCTGAGCTTCTCTAGATTTCTGGAAGGCTACTTCTTCTTCAAAAGTAACATCTCTTCTTACTTCAATTTGTCTCTGACCTGGAATGTAGATTCAATATGATTTTGAGGATTGACTGTATTCTACAAATGTGCCCTTTCTTCCTAAAGGCTCTAGTTTGGATCTCTTTTCTTTGGGTACATGAAGATATACTGGACATCCAAATATTATGAAGTGTCTGATCTCAAGCTTCACTTTGGTGAATGCTTCTTCTGGAGTAATGTTCTTCAGGATCTGATGAGGACTTCGGTTCTGAACATATACTGTTGTCATACATGCTTTTTCCCATAGAGTCATAGGTAGAATCTGATCATGTATCATTGCTTTAGTTGCCTCAATGATAGTTTTGTTTTTCCTTTCAACAACCCCATTTTGTTGAGGGTTGTAAGGAACTGCGAACTCCCTCTTGATTCCTGCTTCAATACAAAAACTATTGAATTCTTTTGAAGTGTATTCTCCTCCATTATCTGATCTTAATATTTTGATTTTTCTTCCTGCCTGGTTCTCAATTTGAGCTTTGAATTCTTGAAATTTTGCAAGGACTACATCCTTGTTCTTTATAAAGTAAATCCAAGTTTTACTGGAGTGATCATCTATGAAGAGTACATAGTACAAGTACCCATTTAGCGATGCAACAGTGTTTGGCCCACATGCATCTGAATGTATCAAGTCCAAAATTTCCTTGGATCTATTGTCACTGCTTGGAAATGATCCTTTAACATTTTTTCCAAGGGCACAAACTTTGCAAACACCTTTATGTTGAATCTGTATCTCTGGTAGACCTGTTACCATTTTCCCTAGATCTGGAAGAGCTCTATAATGAATGTGAGCCGGTCTTCTATGCCATAACTCACTCAGGTTGATAGTGTCATGTAATAAGGCTTCAACTGGTTTGATGGTCAATTTGTACAATATTTTTTCTCGGACACCAATTACCTTGAAAGTGCTTATATGAGAGTCTTTGTGCTATGCAAGAACTCTTCCTTCCGAGAAAGTAATTTTGTAGCCTTTGTCTTCCAAGGCCGAAATAAAGACAAGGTTTCTCTTCATTCTGGGTACATATAATACTTCTTCTAAATTAAGTTGCATATCTGAATCTAGTTGGAAGGTAGAAGTTCCAACTCCTCTCACATTGTATTTGGCATCATCTCCAAGAACAACATGTAGATGTGTCTCTTTCTCAACGAAATGTGTTAAATGATTTCTTAGTCCGGTCATGTGCCTGGAGGCACCACTGTCAATTAGGCAAGTATTGTCATTGATAGGAACCATACCTCAGAGTTATGAGATGTTGATGTTTTCATTCCTTTGAGGTCTTGTCTTCTTGGAACTGAGTTTTCTTGAATCACCAAGCTTGCCTCCCATCATGTTTTTTCTCATCTTCACAAACCCTTGTCAACTAGGCTAGAAAACCTAACGGCTAGGATAAGATAGAACATTTAGGTTTTGTTGGGATTATGACTACCAACAATAAGCCTTGAGAAATATGATAGCCTTGAATATATTCTTCAAGGAGTTGCAGAAATATGATTATGAACTTTTCTGCAGAAATTGGCGAAACCCTAGAAACCCTAGGGCCAAAAAGTCAAAATGATAAAAAATGCAATCTAAGACTTGTTGAAGGTGTGTTGAAGGAGGTCGTACACACCTATTTCATTTTTATCTCCAACGTCCAAGTTTTAAGTGTTGAAAACCCTCAGAAGAGTAGGTCGTACGAAATTCCTGGAAACCTTAGGAGGGTCGTATGATTTCTGCAAAAGTGAGAGAGAATGGCTGGAAAGTGTTTGTGCAATGGGATCTTCAAGACTTATGCTCTGATACCATGTTGATTTTTCAATAAGATAGGTTAATCATGTAGTTCATTTCAATTTTTCATTTGTCTTAAACATAAACAAGAATGTTGCAACAACCAAGATCACAAGAAGAAACACCATGCACAAGAACACAAGAAGTATCCTGGGAAACCCTTCTCAACAAGGGAAGAAAATCCAACCAAATCCTTTGCTATATTATTCAAGAGAAATACCATCACCACCAATAAGACTTAACACACAAGAGGGTGCTCAAACCCTGGAAGACTAGCACCCAAGAGAGGTGCGCACTTTTCCCAAGAAGATGTACTTGTTGAAATTTCCAAACTTTTGTGAAGGATATGATTCTACAATGGGGAATATTCCTTTACTTATATTAGACTTGTCCTATCAACAAAAGTGTCTATTGGTACAACAAGGACGACCTCTCTAAGTCACATTGTAATTACTATTAACCAGATTAATTATCTTTTACATTTATTACTAATCACATTAAGGTGGGGCCCACCTATACCCTTTACATTACAATTAGGGTTACAGGCACGTATGACTCTTGAAAAATATAGCAAGGGATATGATACACCCACTAGTGCTCATCCATTAGGGGCACATCCATATGGATGTCCATATCTTTGGCTCACTGCATTACATAGAAGAATCATTCCTTCACACGTTCACATGTGCTCATCCACATGCACATCCACTCAACAGATATTCTTTCCCACTGCATCACACAAGAGAGTCATATGGAGTTTCTCGTCAACTGTGCTACTCAGAGGAGGCTAATACATCATCTTCATTTTTGTTCACATGATGATGCACCCAACACTTTGGGATTTCACACTTTCACCTTGTGCTCAGCATAGGCACGTCCAACTCAATAGATCACCTTTCCCATAGGATAATCATTTGGAGTTCTTATCAACTCTCTGAATGGAGGAAGTCATCTCTATGTTCCAGCTCTGTCTTAGATAGGAACCACGTACCCTTCTTAGGGGATTTCTCTTAGTTTTGACAGTTGGAGAAAGTCTCACATAGCTGTAATGATCCACATCTCACATGTCTGTAAGCTGGAGAATGTCTCACATAACTGCAATAATCAACAACATCAAGGGTCAAATCCCTTGACATGTCCTCATGTGATATCCACATGGGACGTTGGGCTATAAGCCCAAATGAACTTATCCCTTCTTGAATAAGTGTCCCACTTATCCCTTCTCGAATAAGTGTCCTAACAAATCAACTCAACTCAATTCATAGAGGAGTACGATCTAGAGAATGTTTGTCACACATGGCACTCCCATGTGGACTTCTAGAGGCTACACCCTCTAGAAACACTAGGGTCAACTCCCATAGTGTGTGACGTGAAGGGTCAACTCCCTTGAAATGTCCTCATGTTCTCTCCACATGGGACGTGTTATCATGTGCTCTCCACAAGGGACGTTGGGCTATAATCCCAAACACACTTATCCCTTTTGGGATAAGTGTCATCACATATCAACTCAACTTAGTCACAGAGGAGTATGATCTGGAAAATGTCTCAGGAAGCTGCAAACATAAACACTCCCTCTCAGCGAGGGAGGCATTCTCTGCCATGCCAAGTCTGTCATGGAAGTACTTGAACTTCATCCTGGTTTGGTAAGAACATCAACAACCTGCCCATATGTAGGAAGGTACTGCACCAATACTTCCTTCCTCTGCACCATGTCTCAGATGTAATGGTACTTGATCTCAATGTGGTTTGATTTGTCATGAAACACTGGATTATCTGAGATCTTCACACAACTTTGGTTACCATAATGAATAATGGTGGAATCCAACACATGTTCAGATAAATATGTAAGGAGCTTGCGAGGCCACACTGCTTCATGAACTGGCATACTTAATGAAATGTACTATGCTTCTACTATGCTCAAAGCCACAAAAGTTTGTTTCCTACTACACTAGGAAACCATGGAAGATCCCAAAGTGAAGAAACACCTGAAGGTTCTCTTTCTGTCCACTGCACTCCCTGCCTTATCCGAGTCTATATATTCCTGCCATATCATATCAATACTGGAAGTATATCTCAGACCATTTCCAATTGTGCCTCAGAAGTATCTCAACACATGCTTCACAACAATCTAGTGTGTCTATATCGACTGACTTATAAACTGGATAAGTGCACTCACTGCATAGCAAATATTTGTTCCAGTGTTAACCAGATACATCAATTATCCAATCAGCTGTCTGTACAGAGTCAGATCAATTTCATTAGAATCAGAAGAAGGCACACTTAGTTTCTTCACATTTGTCACCATTGGTGTAGCCACGGGCTTCAAGTTCAGTATCCCAAACTTCTTCAATATCTCAACTGTGTACTTCCCTTGACTCAGGAATATCTCATCAGTTCTCTGCCACACCTCTAGTCCCAAGAAGTAGTGCATCATACCAAGGTCCTTCATCTCAAACTTAGAGGCCAATGCATACTTTCATTCAAAAATAAGGCTCTCTGTATCGGTGAGGAATAAATTATCAACGTAGAGGACCAAAATTAGGGACTCACCATTAATAGTCTTGTAGTATAGGTTGAGATCAAAAACACTTTTGGTGAAGCCCAAAAATCATCAGGTGTCCATCAATCCTCGCATACCAAGCTCGAGGTGGCTGCTTGAGTTCATACACGGCCTTCTTCAACCTGCACACATGAGACTCTTTTTCATGTATCACAAAACCATCTGTCTGCTCGATGCATACTTCTTCCTCAATCTCTCCATTGTGAAAGTTTGTCTTTACATCCATTTGATGTTCTCTCCAACCCATGGATGCTGCAGGTGAAATAATCATCCGGATAGAAGTGTATCGAGCAACAGGAGAAAATGTCTCCTCATAATATATTCCCTCCATCTGAGAGAATCCTCTAGCAACAAATATCATTTTGTGCCTATTGATTCTCTCATCAACTATGTGTTTGATCTTGTAGATCCATTTGGAATTCACTACAGACTTCCCCTCAGGTATCAAAACAATATCCCACACATCATTCTTCATGATGGATTGATACTCCTCCATCATGACATCTCTCCATATTGGATGACTAGTTTCCTCCTCATAATAGGAAGGCTTAAAATGAATGATGTGGCTCATATATGCGTCATAGTATGAATATCTCTAAGGTCTCTTTCTCACTTGTAAGGTACCACAAGGAGTTGCATATCATTCTTCCTCCTGCAGAGTTTGACAAGCCCATGTAGGTCTCTTCTGACCTACTGCAATATCTCTGGGAACATCAACTGGAGCTATAGGATCACCGACATCAATTGGATCAATTTTATCAATCTCCATGTGAGACCCTCTAGATGTCTTAAAGGATACCTCCTCCACAAAGGTAACATCTTTGCTTACCTCAATCTGTCTCTGACCAAGGATGTAGATCCGATAGTCCTTCGAAGACTCATTGTACCCCACAAATGTACCCTTTCTGCTGAAGGGTCTAGCTTTATCCTTTTCTCCTTGGGTACATGAATGTATATTGGACACCCCAAATATCCTAAAGTGCCCAACTTGAGGATTCACTCTGGTGAAGGCCTCCTCCGGCGTCATGTTCCTCAAAGTCTTATGAGGAATTTTGTTCTCAACATACACTGCAGTCATGGATGTCTCTGCCCACAGAAACATAGGTAAATGTTGATCATGAATCATCTCCTTGATTTTCTCAACAATAGATCTGTTCTTCCTCTTTGCGACCCCATTTTGTTGAGGGTTGTGAGGAACGATGTACTCCCTCTTGATCCCTACCTCAAACATCTCTAGGACACATCAAGGTTTCCTCATGGAACCAATGTCCCCCAAGACATATCGAGGTTTCCTCATGAAACCAATGTCTTGGTTCCTTCATTTAGTAATCCACTAATTATTTTGGAATCAACTACTAGCATACTCCTACTACCATGCCATCGATAGCTCAAATCATCCGCCACATTCTTTATGACTATGCTGCAATCAACCAGTAGAACACAACTACTACAATGTTATCCAATAGTACACAACCACTTCCATAGTCTCCATGACCATGTTGTGATGTTTCTCCTCTCTGAGTAGTCTTATTCACACCTAACCACCTTGCATGGTGTAGGAAAAACTATGACCATAGCCTCATTCACACCTAGCCACCTCATATGGCATAGGCAANGAAACCCTTGTCCAGGGGGTTAGTTAGCTAGAGGAGAGAAAACACCACACCTCCCTCTTAACGTTGATAAGCAGCTTTAGATAACATGATCGTTTGATTTGTCACTCAATCAATACTTCAATCTCTCCACTTTACTCTTGTTGTAGAAACAAGAAGCATCACGCCATGCTATCCCTGTGACTTTAGAAGCATTGCGTCTTTGTAGACATAGGACAAAAAATATATTAATTATAATAGTTTTCCCTCTGTCTCTCATCGAAAGAATATTACTCCATCCTTACAATGGGAAAAATGATGAAAAACATTGATCTACCTCTACCTGTTTAAACACTGGCATGTGGTCCTAATTTGGTTGATTTCCAATACATTTTTTTTTATTCTATCACATATATCATACCTACATGTGACTTCTCATATTGGTCCTCGCATAAAATAAAAATTATGTTAAAAAACAAAAACACCGTCGGAAATAACACAATGTTGACCTAACTCATCCAACGTTGTCGTCATTTGCACGTCATCCACGTGACAAACAATAAAAATTGCTTAAAATGCATATATTATCCAAATTTCTGTCAAATTAGCACACTCAAAATCTTGAATATTTTAACGACATACTTTACGCTCAGGCGTTTTCACTTTTTCTTTATATTTCGCTGGGAATTTGAAATTGTGATTCTAGTACGACGAACATGCAATTTTATCAATCAATAAATGCAATTGACTAGTTTATGAGGTTGTTTCTAAATCCATCTATATTTATGGTTTCCAAGTTCTCTGAATCCATCCATATTATTGGTTTCTGAATCCATCTATGTGGAAAATTAATAAATCTAACTCTCA
>SNQJ01S0009738.1:0-89488 GCA_010110895.2 Picea sitchensis | reverse complement strand
TGTGACATTCAAGAGTGTTTGTAAGCCTCTTTCATGGCATTCCTATGTCCAAGCCATCTTCACACAAAAAACTAAAGTTTGTATATGGAAAGTCACATCTCTATCCTCTTCAAAAAACAAAAATGACATTCAAAATATTACATCAACCATTCATCTTGAGATTTTAAAAAGTCCAATATAGGAAATAAAAACCAGGTCCATGGTTCATGATTATATTCACATGTATGACCATTCTAGATTTTAGTAACGATCCAGGTTCATCATTCAAGCCAAATCCATCTTTTGAAAACCCATCTATGAGTATGTTTATGTACCTAACTCCATCATTTGAAAACCCGTACATGCAAGTATGTTCCCATCCTTATAAATATGAGATAGAGATGTATATGAAAAATATGTGAGTAGATTGAAAACTTAATGTAAAATTTCTTAGATAAATTTATTTGTGTATCCATTAAATAACCAACATTGAATCACCATATTTGTAGTTGGGTTACACCAAACTCTTGTGTTATCTTTAAGACTATCTCTAGAGCCATCAGTTCACGAAGTTACTACTTTCTTGGACAATTCTATCTTTAAAAGAAAGACTATGATTTGAAGATAAGTATAGAATTCTTCTTAAGCTTCCCTTAAGAGAGTTCCCTTGTGATGCACCATCAAAAAATCCCATGGAATGTCATTTATTTCCACTTTAGATCGAGAATGAGAGATGTATTTTTCTTGCACCTTTGGGTAGGATTTTAAAATATTTTATGGTATGAATTGCACATTTGAGGGTTAATGTCTCTTTGTCTTAAAACATGTTTATATTTTTGGCAAGTCTTACACCCCAAACTATGTTAAGGGGTCGTACTCTGATATTCAAATTATCCTTTCTACTACACCAAGTTCTGAAGGCCTCTTCAAGACTACCTTCTTCCCAAATATTCCTTATCCCTACAATGATTTCCAGTTCTTTCCATACCTTCTTTGGAATATGGGCATTCTAGAATGATATGATATATAGGTTTCTCTGCAAGATGACATTGACAACACCATCTTGGCCCAATAAAATTTATTTTCTAAAGAACTTCCCATATGGGAGTCTTATTGTGTAAACTTAGTTACAATTTTTGGTTGGGAATTCTAATTTGTCCAAATGATTTTCCACCACCGATTTGTTAACCTTCTCTTCCTTCTGTCAGTGTTTTGTAGCCTATTTTTGGAGCATAAACCCCCATAATATTCAATGAAAAAATCAACTAGTCCTCTTCTTATTTAATTCTAACATTTTATTATTTCAGGATGTCTATGTACCTTTTCCATTTCTCTACATATTCATCCCCCAAACCAAGATCTTCCCATGAAATCCACTATTGGTGCCAAGTTCTTCCCAAACCTATCAAATATTATAATAACCTGTGTTCCTTAGCTCATGAATCATATGTAAGGGAATTCCATGCATGCCTCTGCTCCCTACCCAGGGGCAAGACCAATTTTCACTTTATCACCTTTTCCAATTGTCAACTAGATGGTATGCATTAATAACAACCTTCTAGGTTATTGAGACATGTTTTAGTTGTTTGAGAGGATTTATAACCTAATACTCCACATTATTAGGGAATATGTACTTATCTCTTACCACCTAAATCCAGAAACTTGTTCCTTGAATTAACCTACACTCATTTTTTTTTGTAGCAAGAGCCTTTGAGAAGAGACATTTTTTGCAGCAAGAGCCTTTGAGAAGAGAAAGGGATTTTTGAGTCCCCATCCTCTAATGGATTTTGGTAATGCCAATTTTTCCAAGATTCCAACACTATTCCTTTATTTTCTTGATATGCGGTCTAGATAAATTTGTAACAAATTTTCCTAATGGCTTCCAAAACTTCTTTTGGGACCCAAGCAAGTGATATCTAGTATACTAGAATCACTTCCAGAACTAATTTTACCAATACCAAATGACCTCCCTTGGACAACCACATGTTTCACTAAGTGTTTAATTTCTTCTCCACTTTAGCTATTTGCCGCCACCAATCATATTTTTTATACTGATTTTGATTCAAGAAGAAACCCAAATACTTCATATCCTTATTCTATATTAGTCATCCTAAAAGGAAAAACTTAAGAAATATGGTTATTTTCTTGCTCAGATATCCCCCATAAAGTCATTATGGATTTTTCCATATTAGTTATCATTCTAGTTTCTTTAAAAAATAAATCCATGATGCATTTGACTCTTTCATTGACTCTTATGGTGCCTTCACAAAAAATCAGTATATCATCTACTAACAATAGATGTGTGATATTGCACGATACTCCTATTAACAACTCTTTAAAACTACCCTTTCCTTGAATTTATTTTAGTATCCTACTTAATCCTTTAGTGATTAAAAGAAATGGAAAGGGGAATAGAGGGAACCTTTGTCTGAGGCCCCTCCCTAATGTGACACCCCTTTTCTAAACCCATGATTGTATGTAATTAATCATAGTTAATGATTTCCATTCCATGGCATGTGAAGAATGTAAATGTATTATACTGTGGGGGTGAAGACTTGAGTACTGGCCATGATACCACTAGAGGAAAGAGTGAGGAAAATTAGAGAGGGGTTCATCGTGATAAAGATGACCCAAACCTCCTTGTTGATAATATTTTATATTCAGATTATTTTCCTCAACCATGATTTCAAGGAAAATCAGTTAATGAGGAAGGATGGTAGTTGGAAAACCAACTACCCTAAATAAATCCAAGTATGGGAGATTAGATTAGGACAGATGAAACTGTCAACTATAGGTACAACAACGTACCAAAAGGAAGGGGATAGGCCGAGAACCTTCTTGAGGGGTTACATGCAGGGGATGCACGAATGGAAAAAGCAAAGGATAGAGGGATGCATGCGGGGGGGGGGAGCACAAGAGAGAAGAGAGCATAAGATCTTTGAGTCTTGGGTGGGAGAGACCAAAAACCTGACATGAGATGAGAAGGTTGTGATCTTGATACTGGGAAGGTATTTGACAATCCTCGTGGAGGCTTGATCTAGGTGGGTGTGGGGAAATCCCTACCGAGAGTGGTGTGAAGGAGAGTGTCCTTCACAAATTTTTGAGAACTATATAAAGAGGTTCTCCGGTCGTATCATGGCTTGGCACGGGGGTGGACAGAGTGTTGATATTGAATGCATCTGAGTCTATGGTTGGGTGGAAAGGCGAACACCCATAGTCAGTTGGTTGGCTGTAACTTGTAATAAAGATAAAAACTTTTATATTCAGTATAATTGAATTGAATTATTCAGTTGAATACCTATGTTTATGCGATGATTATGTATAGCTTATTAAGTGGTATCGATGCTTTCATTTTTGGCAACCTTGGTATTTGTATGACAACAGATCTGCAAGAATAGCGTAAGTCTTACACCCTGGAGTATGAATACCTTGTATCATTATGAGATGGATAAAGATATATGTGTTTATGTTTCTCCCTACACCGTGATACACATGACATAATGGGATCCTGTAAGAGGGAACCCAATCGATGAGTTAAGAGATGACTGATAATATTTGATGGATAATGAATTAAAGGTTAGAAATAGTAGGATAAACCCTATATCCTTCCCTTTTCCTGACACAAAGTACTTGCAAGGAATCGTCTCCTCGAATGAAAATCATCTAGCAAGCTTATTACCTACTATGAATGTGAAGGAGTTGGGGAAGCTGAGTGAAAATGCAGCATAAATATATAATGTGAGGCTTCGAGAATGTTAAATCTGAAAGATTAATTTAAAAATTCACTTAATATTGAATGGAGACGACGAATTACAGTAGTTGTTTATTCTAGGGCGAGATTTGATCTCTGTCGTCTAAAGATGAACTAGTTAAACATCGTGGTTCAATGTGAATCGGTGAAAATCGTTAGCCATTATATCTGAGCACCAAGAGATCTCGACTGTTAATTTTCCCCTAGGTAAGCTTAGGAGGGAATCATCATTGGGGTACTGGAGCACCGGACCCCTTGGAAACCTTTTTGTTATGTTTTTTGAAAGGTCCGACACTCGGGGAACAAGGTTCCAGCCCTTGGTTCCTCTTTCTAGTTATATACTTGTTAAGAATTGGAAGAGGAGATCTCGATCGTTAGGTCTAAGCTACGAGGGATCTTGGTCATAGAATTTTTCCTTTAGGAAAGCTCAGGAGGGAAATTCCATGCATGGAAAGCAGTGATCAAGTCTTGGTTGTTGGATATGAGGAGGGGAGGAATAGAACAATTGTTTGTGGTAAAGCGAGGTTAATCGGACCCCAGAACCTCTATATTTCTCACAGTCTTGAATTACTACGAAAATTCAGTGGCCCGGTGTCCGGTGGACAAGGTTTCGGCCCTTGGTTCCACCCCTTCCCCTTCTCCATGAATAAAAGTATAAGTCCTTAGACGAGCCCTTAAGCGCAGCCATTGGATTAGCTAAACGATAGACCATAACCATTAATCTCTGGCATAATCTGTTGGATCTATGATCTGAGAAATTTGGACCGTGGATATTTACACATATACTCTATGGTGGTTAACCCCATAAGTATATTAATTAAGCCTCACCTAATCACATGGATTAAGTTGATTAATCTCATCGTAATCACTAGACCGAGGTTACTCAAAGTTATACCACGATGGGGAAGTCTTGGTGCCCGATATCCAGTACCACGTGTCACTTGACGATTAGTCCATGCTCTGGCTAGTGTTGGGCCATGTGTCAGGGTGGTTGCCAGTGCACCCGGGAAGAGTGACACTTTTCAACACCTAGTAGGTCAGTAAATAAAAGGGTGGACCTCGTCGGTCAACAACCCTGTAATGGATACGATAAATCTGAACTGTTGAATCTAATGACATGTCGATATCCACCGTAGATCAAGCGGGGTCATAACCCATGTTAAACTTAATTAATGATCTCATAATTATGGGATTAGTATTAACTAATCCTATCATAATCCTCGACACCATGATATTTCCAAGTTAACACCACAGGTAAGGTCCGACATCTAGTGCCCGGTGGTGACTCGGAACATGACAAGTGGTCCATGTGTCACGATGAAGGAAGGCCACGTGTCACCCCATGGTAGTGCCATGTGTCACCCTATGGTGGTGCCATGTGTCACATGGATTTTTCTGAATTGGACAGGGATCTGTGGGGAAAAAAAGTGCCACATGTTGAGCAGTACGGTCACCACATTTCATGCCATGTGTCTCACCATGTATCATGCCATGTGGTAGTAAGGAAATTCGTTGATGAGTCAGATGCGGGTCCAATGGAGGATGGATACCCTTAGGGTAACATCGTTGGATCCAGATTGTCGGATATAAGGAGGATAAACCTCCACCATTGATATGAGTCAATGGGAGTCAATCAGCCCCCGGACCACCGAGGATTTTTGTTACCTAGATGTGTTGGGAAGTCTGATAGCTCGATCATCCAGTGTGACGTCAGAGGACATCGCACAACCAATCTCATGTGGGCAGATGTCAACGCGTGAATGGGAGAGCCAAGCGCCCTATGGTGATGTGCACTCCACGTTAGGAGGCCATTTGTCTTGTGGTATTAGGGCCATGAAGGGATGTTGTGTGGCAGATTTTGGCAATGCCACGTGTCTGAGGGACAATTTGGCCACCAGATTGGGCCTTGAGTTTAGAATGGACACGAGCTTTCTCCGATGGGTCGATAACCATCTGTTGGTTATGTGTCGTGATATGGTGAAGGTTGGTTGGTGGCACATGATAGGACACGTGTTCAAGGTCCTAGCTTATACCGGATCAGGCATCTAGGGATGAGGTTTATGTAGGAACTTCTAGTCAGTCGATGGTATGGTAACCCGGTGGGACATCGAATGGAATAACCTAATTGATTCCCAACAAACAAGTGGGGTTATATGATAAGACCTTGTACCTCAGAATCCAACTTATGTTGGATCAGGTCTTTTGAGGATTGTGTGAAGTGAGACTTAGTTGGGGTTACGAGACCTGATAAGCCGAGGGTTCAACGGATGAGGTGGAAAGAGCCATGACAAAGTCCACGTCAGTTTCCACGTCCATGTAGATTCCATGTCCATGTAGGTGGATGACATGTCACGACATGGAAATTCCACGTCGGATGGATATGGATTACGTGGAGCCACTTGGCATTGTAATGGAAAAAGACCTAAGAACTTTAAGGAGCCATAACTTTTGTTCCAGGGATCGAATTTGGATAAAATTATAGTCATTGGAAATATCTCTATGAGCAAAAGGCAATGGTGACATTTAGAAGGGTTTTTGAGGTAGTTGAGGAAAAGTGAAAATTTTATACCCCATTCCTTAAAATAGTACTTAGGGGGTTAGGTGTGTTACAAAGTGGTATCAAAGTAGGAAACAACACTAGGCTTGGATGGGCCAAAGGTACCAGTTACAAGATTGGTATAACAATGCAAATATGAATCTGTTGGAAAGAGTGTTCTCTATGGTAAAAGGTTGTTGATTATCTGCACGAGATCCTTCAGGAGGAAGATAGTAGATTGAAACCGTACCTTGGAAATTATTATTGAATTACAACAAAGGAAGTATGTTTTCCCTTTGTCAAATCAATGACTACTCTTACATGAGTAGGAATATGCTGATAGGAATTAATGATAAGACCTAAGTGAAAAAAGGGAAGAAATAACCAAATCTTGTTATAGGAATTGAATGAGTCTAGGAAATGAATGGACCGATGGTTGTAAAGTTTCCTATAAGTATGGGATGATAGAGCCCTGGTAATCATAATTGGTATTTAATAAAAGACTAATCCACATGTGAATAACTCCTTGTCAGAGGACTGATGAAAATGTGTAAGGTGAGTTTACTTGACCTATAATGGTCCAGCAAGGATAATCTATTTAAGCAAGATAAAGAGGAGTCCTTTGGGACTGGTGCTAATCCTCATAAAGAGGGAAAGTGAGATAGGCATATGGGTCAGTTTACAAGCTCCTGGATGTACAAATATATGTACATGCATATTGACCGAGTATTGGATTGTGTATGAAATGCAAGATGAGGGCATGTTGTAATGCATATGATAACGATTGCATGTATATAACATGAAAATAGACTCAATATAACCTATGGTGGGTTATAAGGCATGGTCTATTGATGACCTTTTAGATGAGGATGACCTGAAGACAACGGGGAGATTAACAACATGAATGAAATGTTGGTAATGTTAATGCATAGTGCCTTATGAGGATAGGGATGTAATGATAAAAGAAATACTGATACGAGGTCTGATAAAGGAAGTGTTAGAGAATTCCTAGATGACGAATGAGTCAGACTAACATCCAAAGGTGAATGGTAGTCATATGAATATGGCTTGGTATGATAAGAGAGTAGTAAGAGGGAATTTAGTAAAGGATTCCCTTGGAAGAGGTTTGTTGACCAAGAATGGTTAGTGGCAGGAAGAAGGACTGGAATAGTTATCTCACTGCCATGGGTAATGAAATGACTACCCATCTAAAATTTTGAATTGTGGATTGCTTTTGTAACAAAAGAGAAAGATTGGTTCTCGTTGGTTGTTTCCATGAAGAGAAGGCAACATAGTTAAGAATATTCCTATTAGAATTGTCATAATAATGGTTGTAATATATCTGGGAGGAAGAATATGTATGTTTGAAACATCCATGTGTGTGAATTGTTGATGTTTGGAAAACATCGGGAAGACAATCTCTTAGAATAATAATTAATAATATAATTATTTATTATTAAATATCATATATAATAAGTAAATGATAATAATAAATTGTTATTGATTATTCAAGGGACGCATCCTTTCATGGATGGTCACCATATGTTCCCTATATATGGAACACTCATCATTGTAATAATATGTCGATCATATCTCATATGAAGAAAAACAACATGGTATCAGAGCGGGACTGGGATTGACTCCCTTACGGGAGGGCCCAGGGAAATGGAAAGGAAATGGGAGCTTGTGAGAGTTAGATTTATTAATTTTCCACATAGATGGATTCAGAAACCAATAATATGGATGGATTCAGAGAACTTGGAAACCATAAATATAGATGGATTTAGAAACAACCTCATAAACTAGTCAATTGCATTTATTGATTGATAAAATTGCATGTTCATCATACTAGAATCACAATTTCAAATTCCCAGCGAAATATAAAGAAAAAGTGAAAACGCCTGAGCGTAAAATATGTCGTTAAAATATTCAAGATTTTGAGTGTGCTAATTTGACAGAAATTTGGATAATATATGCATTTTAAGCAAATTTTATTGTTTATCCGTGGATGGCGATGCAAATGCTGACTTCTTGATTGGATGAGTTAGGTCAACATTGTGTTATTTAGGCGGTGTTTTGTTTTTTAACATAATTTTTTATTTATCTGAGGACCAATATGAGAAGTCACATGTAGGTATGATATATGTGATAGAATAAAAAAAAATGTATTGGAAATCAACCAAATTAGGACCACATGCCAGTGTTTAAACAGGTAGAGGTAGATCAATGTTTTTCATCATTTTTCCCATTCTAAGGATGAAGTAATATTCTTTAGATGAGAGGCTGAGGAGGAAAACTATTATAATTAATATATTTTTGTCCACATGTCTACAAAAGGCCTTAATGCTTCTAAAGTCGAGGGATAGCGTAAAGTGATGTATTGTTTCTACAACAGAGTAAGTGGAGAGATGAAGTGATTGGTGACAAATCAAGCGATCATGTTATCTAAAAGGCTGCTTATCCAGCGTTAAGGAGGTGTGGTGTTTTCTCTCCTCTAGCCGACTTACTCCTCTGGACAAGGGTTTCCCTAATTAGTCATGTGAGGTGGCTAGGTGTGAGGTGGCTAGGTGTGAATGGGGGGTTATGGTCGTAGTCTTGCCTACATCATTTGAGGTGGCTAGGTGTGATTAAGACTTGAAGCTTAGCCTTGCCTATGCCATATGAGGTGGCTAGGTGTGAATGGAGGCCTATGGTCATAGTTTTTCCTACACCATGCAAGGTGGTTAGGTGTGAATAAGACTACTCAGAAAGGAGGAGAAACATCTGTATGGTCATGGAGACTATGGAAGTGGTTGTGTACTATTGGATAACATTGTAGTAGTTGTGTTCTCTTGGTTGATTGCAGCATAGTCATAAAGAATGTGGCGGATGATTTGAGCTACAGATGGCATGGTAGTAGGAGTATGCTAGTAGTTGATTCAAAAATAATTAGTGGATTACTAAATGAAGGAACCAAGACATTTGGTTCATCAGAGAAACCTCGATATGTCTTGGGGACATTGGTTCCATGAGGAAACCTTGATGTGTCCTAGGAGATGTTTGAGTAGGAAGTCAGAGGAGTATCGTTCCTCACAACCTCAACAAATGGGGTGCATAAAGAGGAAACGGATCTATTGTTGAGAAAATCAGAATGATTCATAGTCAATTTACCTGTGTTTATGTGGGCAGAGGCATCCGTGATTGTAGTGTATGTTCAAAATAGAAGTTCTCATAGGACTTTGAGGAACATGAATCCTAAGGAGGCCTTCACCAGAGTGAATCCCCTCAGAGGTTGGGCACTTTAGGATGTTTGGGTGTGTCATTCTGTGGCAGGAGAAAGGATAAAGCTAGACCCTTATTGAAAGGGTACATTTGGGGTACAATGAGTCTTGAAGGACTATGGATCTGTCTTAATTGAGACAGATTGAGGTGAGCATATATGTTACCTTTGTGGAGGAGGTATCCTTTAAGACATCTAGAGGATCTCACATGAGATTGATAAAATTGAAGTCAATTTGATGTGAAGTGATCCTATAGCTCAGTTGATGTTCGAGGAGATATTTAAGGTAGTGAAGAGATACCATGAGCAATCAAACTCTGGGAGGAAGAATGATATGCAACTCCTTGTGGTACCTTACAAGTGAGAAAGAGACCTTAGAAATATTCATACTATGTCGAATTTATGAGGCACATCATTCATTTTAAGCCTTCCTATTATGAGGAGGAAACTAGTCATCCAATATGGAGAGATGTCATGATGGAGGGTATCAATCCATCATGAAGAATGTGTGTGGGATATTGTTCCGATACATGAGGGGAAGTACATGGTAATTCCAGAAAGTGGTCTGTAAGATCAAACACATAGTTGATAGAGAAGAATCAACAAGGCACAAAATATTTGTTGCTAGAGGATTCTCTCGGATGGAGAATATATTATGAGGAGGCATTTTCTCCTGTTGCTCGATACACTTCTATCGGATGATTATTCACTGCGGCATCCATGGGTTGGAAGGGCTTATCAAATGGATGTAGGAACAAACTTTCCTGATGGAGAGATTGAGGAAAAGTATGCATCAGCAGACAGATGGTTTGTGATACATGAAAGTCTCATGTGTGAGGTTGAAGAAGGCGTGTATGAACTCAAACCACCTGAAGCTTGAGTATCTTGAGGATTGATGGACCCCACTGATGATTTTGGGCTTCACCAAGGGTGTTTGATCTCAACCTATACTACAAGACTATTAATGGTGAGTCCCTAATTTTGGTCCTCGTTGATAATTTTATTCCTCACCCGTCTGAGAGCCTTGTTGCAGATGAAAAGTATGCATTGGCTTCTGAATTCTAGATAAAGGACCTTGGTATGATACACTACTTCTTGGACTAGAGGTGTGGCAGAGAAAGTGAAGAGATATTCCTGAGTCAAGGGAAGTACAGTTGAGATATTGAAGAAGTTGGGATGTTGAACTTGAAGCAAGTGGCTACACCAATGGTGACGAAACTAGAGAAAATAAGTGTGTCTTCTTCAGATTCTAATGAAGAATTGATCGACTCTGTCTGGAGCAGTTGATTGGGTTATTGATGTATCTAGTTAACACTGGACCAAATATTTGCTGTCGGTAAGTGCATATATCCGGTTTATAAATTAGGTCGATATAGACACTAGATTGGCTGTGAAGCATGTGTTGAGATACTTACGAGGCACAGACCGAAGAATAGTGCAGATATACTTCGATGTGTGATATGATATGGCGAGATATATAGGCTTCGGATAAAATAGAGGAGTCTGATGGATGAAAGACCTTGAGTGTTTCTTCACTTGGGATCTTCCATGGTTTCCTAGTGTAGTAGAAAACAAACTTTTGTATTTGAGCATAGTAGAAGCATAGTACATTTCATTAAGTATGCCAGTCCATATGACGGTGTGGCTTCACAAGCTTCTTGTATATTTATCTGAACATGTGTTGGATTCCACCATTATTCATTGAGATAACCAAAGATGTGTGAAGATATTAGAGAACTCGGTGTTCCATGAAAAGTCAAACCATTGAGATCAAGTGCCAGCCACATCCCGAGACATGAGTGCAGGAGGAAGATATTAGTGCTGATACCTTCTACATATGGGGCAGGAGTTGATGTTCTTACCAGAAACCAGGATGAAGTTTAAGTACTTCCATGTGGAACTTGGCATGCTTGATCACCTCCTATTTGAGAGAGTGTTGATGTTTGTATCTTCTTGAGACATTCTATAGATCGTACTACTTTGTGATTGATTTGAGTTGATATGTGATGGCACTTATCCGAGAAGGGATAGCCCAATGTTCCTTGTGGAGAGCACACGAGGAATCGTCCCTTATGGAGAGCACATGATAACACGTCCCATGTGGAAAGTGTAGAGACATTTCAAGGGAGTTGAACTTGACGTCACACTATGGGGAGTTGACCCTAGTGTTTTCTAAGAGTGTAGCCTCTAGAGTCCACATGGAGTGCCATGTGTGACAAACATTCTCTAGATCGTACTCCTCTGAATTGAGTTTGAGTTGATTTGTTGAGGACATATTGAGAAGGATAGAGTGGGACACTTATTCAGAGGATAGGATTGTTGGAGAAAGCATAGTCGAACGTCCTATGTGGAGATCACATGAGGATATTTCAAGGGATTTGACCCTTGATGTTGTTGATTATTAGAGTTATGTGAGACATTCTCCAGAACACTTCTGAGACATGTGAGATGTGGATCATTCTGACTATGTGAGACTTTCTCCAGCTGTCAAACTAAGAGAAATCCCCTAAGAAAGGTAATTGGTTCCTATCTAAGACAGATCTGGTAACATAGAGATGACTTCCTCCATTGAGAGAGTTGATAAGAAATTCATATAATTATCCATTTTGAAAGGTGATCTATTGAGTTGGGCGTGCCTATCTTGAGAAAAAGGTGAAAGTGTGAAATCCCAAAGTGTTAGGTGCATCATCATGAACATAAATGAAAGATGATGTATTAGCCTCCTCACATTAGCCGCAGTTGACGAGAAACTCCATATGACTCTCTTGTGTCTGATGGGAAAGAATGTCTGTTTAGTGGATGTGCATGTGGATGAACACATGTGAACGTGTGAAGGAATGATTCTTCTATGTAATGCAGTGAGCCAAGATATGGACATCCATGTGGATTATTGCCCTAATGGATGAGCACTAGTGATTGTATCCATATCCCTTGCTATATTTTCAAGAGTCATACCTTCCTATAAACCTAATTGTAATGTAAAATAGGGTATAGGTCGGCCCCACCTATATGATTAGTAATAAATGTAAAAGATAATTAATGCGGTTAATAAATGAAATTACAATGTGAGTTAGAGAGGTCGTCCTTGTTGTACCAATGGTACTTTTGTTGATGAGACAAGTCTAATATAAGTAAATGAGAATATTCCCCATTAGCAAGATCATATCCCCTTCTGAGTTTGGAAATTTCAACAGTACATCTACTTGGGAAAAGTACACACCTCTCTTAGGCACTAGTCTTCAGAGTTTGAAACACCCCTCTTGTGTGTTAGATCTTATTGGTGGTGATGGTATTTCTCTTGAATAATATAGCAAAGGATTTGGTTGGATTTTCTTCCCTTGTTGAAGGTTCCCGGGATACTTCTTGTGTTCATGTGCATGGTGTTTCTTCTGTGATCTTGGTTGTTGCAACATTCTTGTTTTATGTTTAAGACAAATGAAAATTGAAATGAACTACATGATTACCCTATCTTATTGAAAAATCAACATGGTATCAGGCATGGCTTGAAGATCATTGCACAAACACTTTCCGGCCACCATTCTCTCTCCTTTTAAATCCCATGGGAGGCCACTCCTAGGGTTTCGGGGGAATTTAATGCGACCTACTCTTTTGAGTGTTTTCAACACTTAAAACTTGGGCGTTGGAGCTAAAAATGAAATAGGTGTGTACGACATTCTTCAACGCACCTTAAGTCTCAGTTGCATTTAAGTCATTTGACTTTTGGCCCTAAGTTTCTATGGTTTTAGCCAATTTAAAAGTTCATAATCATATTCTGCAACTCCTTGAAGAATATCTTCAAGGCTATCATATTTCTCAAAGGCTTATTTTGGTATCAAAATATTATAAAATTAAATGTTCTCATCTTAGCCTAGTAGTTAGGTTTCTAAAGCCCTAGTTGACAAGGGTTTGTGAAGATGAGAAAAAACATGATGGGAGGCAAGCTTGCTGATTCAGGAAAACTCAGTTCCAAGAAGACAAGACCTCAGAGAAATGAAGAAATCAACATCTCAACACTTTCTGAAATTGTGGTTACGTCATCAATGACAATACTTGCCTAGTGTGATTGGTGCCTCGAACTGTAGTAGGACTAAGAAATCATTTGACATTTCGTTGAAAGAGACACATCTACATGTTGTTCTTGCAGAATGATGCCAAATACAATGTGAGAGGAGTTGGAACTTCTACCTTCCAACTAGATTTAGATATGCAACTTAAACTAGAGGAATTTTTATATGTACCCGGAATGAAGAAGAAATTGCTCTTTATTTCTGCCTTGGAAGACAAGGCTACAAAATTACTTTCTCGGAAGGAAGAGTTCTTGCATAGCACAAAGACTCTCCTTAAGCACTTTCAAGGTAATTGGTGTCTGAGAAAAAATCTTGTACAAATTGACCATCAAACCCGGTTCAAGCCTTATTGTGACATTATCCTTTGGAAGGTGGTTATGGCATAGAAGAGCTGACTCATTCATTATAGAGCTCTTCTAGCTCTAGGAAAATGAAATGTAGGGTCTACTGAGAATGAATTAAATATAAAAGATTGTTTGCAAAAGTTGTTCCCTTGGAAAAAATGTAGGATCATTTCAAGCAATGACAATAGATCCAAAAGAATCTTAGACTTGATGCATTGAGGCATGTGGGCCAAACAGCACGTTGCATGCGTAAATGAGTACTTGTGCTATGCTCTTCATAGATGATCACTCGAAGAAAACTTGGATTTACTTTCTAAGAACAAGGATGGAGTCCTTGCAAAATTTCAGAATTCAAAGCTCAAATTGAGAACCAAACAGAAGAAAATCAAAATATTAAGATCCCTAGATAATGGAGAATACACCTCAAAAGAGATTTAATGGATTTTTGTATTGAGGAATCAGAGGGAGTTTATAGTTCCTTACAGCCCTCAACAAAATGGGGTTCTTGAAGAAACAAAACTATCATTGAGGCAACTAAAGCAATGATACATGATCATAATTCACCTAAGACTCTATGGGAAAAAATATGTATGACAACGGTATATGTTCAAAACAGGAGTCATCATAGGATCTGAAAGAACATTACTCCAGAAAAAGCATTCACCAAAGTGAAGCTTGAGATCAGACACTTCATAATATTTGGATGTCCAGTATATCTTCATGTACCCCAAGAAAAGAGATCCAAACTAGAGCCTTTAGGAAGAAAGGGCACATTGTGAGATCTGATGAATCCTCAAAATCATATGAATCTACATTCCAATTTCAGAGAAAAATTGAAGTAAGAGATGTTACTTTTGAAGAAGAATTAGCCTTCCATAAATCTAGAGAAGCTCAGATGGGAATTGATAGTGAAACAATACCTTCTCCCCATGGCAGTTGAGAAGGAGACATATATTATTTTGGATGAACCAATAGCTCTAGTTGATCTTGTTTCTCTAGCAGATTGATTTACTTTGGCAGTTTAGTTGCTACAAGAAACATACCTAGAGACATCAAAGTTGGACATAAAAGGCCTGCTTGGGCTAGACAAACTCTACAAGAAGCAGAAGGGCATAAATCCCCTAAGGGAACAACAGGGAAAGCAAGAGGCAAAAAATATTATCAAAGCTACCTTCAAATGCAGTACATTATTGACTCAAAGCCAACTTGTCATGGACAAGCCTCAAGTGAACAAGTATGGAAACATGCCATGACTGAATAATACTAATCTATATTAAGAGGAAATGATGTGGGATATTGTTCTAAGACCTTAGGGTAAGTCTTTAGTGACTTCCAAATAGATTTACAAAATCAAGCATGTTGATGATGGAAACATTGAAAATTACAAAGCAAGATTTGTGGAAAAAATATTCCCTCAGAAAGAGGGAATAGATTACGAAGAAACATTTTCTCCTGTAGCCAGATATACCTCCATATGATCTATCATTGCACTAGTTACTTCCATGGGTTGGAAGCTACATCATATGGATATAAAAACAACATTCTCGAATGAAAATTGGGAAGTCTGAGGAAGAGGGATTTATATTGAAGCGGAGACATAAGGTTTAGTTGTACACAATGAAAAATCCTCATGTATCTTGATTGAAAGAAAACCTATATGGTCTAAAGCAGCACCACGTGCTTGAGCATGAGAAAATGGATGGATTTATGATGAGTTTGGGCTTCAACAAAAGCATTGGTGATCAAACTTATATTATCACAGTGATGGAAATGAGCTGGAGTGCCTAATTTTGGTCTTGTATGTGGATGATATTTTTCCTCCTGAATTAGGAGAGACTCATTGTTGAATGCAAGCGAGAATTGACTTATGAATTTTAGGAAATGAAGGATTTGAGCTTAATGCATTATTTCTTGGGACTAGAAGTATGGCAAAAGAGAGGATGAGAATTTTCTAAGTCAAGGAAAATATACTATGGAGATAATAAAGAAAAGTTGATTATGTGATCTTTTGATCCATACCTACTCAATGGTATTTACAATAGTTTAAAGAAAATGAGTGGCAATTATTTAGGAGATGTAGATCCACACTTATCTTGAAGTTGATTGGATGCAAGTGTATCTGGTTAACACCAGACTATACATTTGCTATGTTTTAAATGTGCTTATCCATTTTATGATCCAACCAAAACAAACACATTGGATAGCTACCAAACACATATATTGAATACCTAAGGCACAATTAGTTGCTGTGAGATATGCATTCAATGTGGACTTGAGCCTACAAGGATATGTCGTCTGATTGGGAAGGAAGTGTAGTAGAAAGAAAGATAAGCCGGTTGTTTCTTCACCTTAGGATCATACATGGTTTCCTGGTGTAGAAAGAAAACAAAACTCTGTGGCTTTAAGCACCGCAAAGGCAGAGTACATTACATTGAGTGTGGTGGTAGTTATTGAAAGCGGTTGGCCTTAAAGGTATATGAATGACTGTTCGATTATGAAATGGATCTAATACTATTCATTGTGATAACCAAAATTGTGTAAGAAAACTCTCGAGCAGGTGTCCATGTGAGATCAAAACATTGAAATCCAAGTATCACTATATTAGAGACATGGTGCATAGAAATACAATACACGTGCAGTATATTTCTACTCATGAACATATTGCAGTATCTTCACCAAACCGAGTTAGCAAGACAATTCAGTATTTCAGTGAGACTTTGGCCTAGTGGAAAATGCCTCTCAGCTAGGGAGTGAGGTGTGTAACTATACCATGAGACATTGTCTAGCTTACAAACCTATGATGTGTGAATCATTGCAGCTATGTGAGACTTTCTTGACTTACAAACTGTCCCTAAGAAGGATACATGGTTCCTATCTGAGATAGGATTGGAACATAGAATGACCTCCTCCACATTAGGAGGTTGAGAAGAACTCCAGGATGATTATCATTAAATGGGAAAAGCGTCTTCACGAGTTGGACATGCATGTGGCTAAGAACAAAGGTCAGCGTCTTAAAATCCCGAGAAGTGTTGGGTGCATATTCATGAGAACATAAATGAATATGTTGTATTATCCTCCTCTAAGCATCAGAGTTGACAAAACTCTAGATGACTCTCTGTGTGATCATGATTAGAAGGATATCTGTTGAGTGGACATGCCTATGGGCGATCATGTGAGCGATGTGAAAAGAGGCGGACAACCATTGCTGTGTAATTGGGCAGAGAGATATGGACATCCCTATGGATGTGCCCCTAGTGGATAGGCTTGCAGAGGTGTATCGAGATCCCTTGCTATATTGTTCAAGGAAGTGGAGACCTACCTATAAGCCTAATTGTTATGTAAAGGGTACAGGGTGACCCCACCTTAATGTGATTAGTAATAAATGTAAAAGATAATTAATCTAGTTAATATTGATTATAATGTGACTTAGAGAGGAGGTCATCATCTGTTGTGCCAATAGACACTTTTTGGTGATAGGACAAGTCTAATATAAGTAAGAAGATTCCCCATTGTGGAATCCCCATATCCTTCTAAAGTTTGGAAATTTCAACAAGTACATCTTCTTGGGAAAAGTGTGCACCTCTCTTGGGCCTTAGTTTCAAGGTTTGAGCTTTTTCCTCTTGTGTGCTAATTCTTGTTGGTAGTGAAGGTCTTTCTCTTGAAGAATATAGTAAAAGGATTTGGTTGGAGTTTCTTCCCTTGTTGAGAAACTTTCGGGATACTTCTTGTGTTCTTGTGCATGGTGTTTCTTAATTGTGATCTTGGTTGCTACAACATTTTTGTTTATAGTTAAGACAAATGCAAAACAGAAATGAACCATTCTTAACCTAACTTATTGAAAAATAGCGGATGTCTATGGGAGTTGACCCTAAAAAGGTTCTAGAGGGTATAGCCTCTAGAAATCCACATGGGAATGCCATGTGTGACAAACCTACCATGGTGGTTGTGCAACAGCATGGGACCTTTGCATGTCTACGGACAATAGTTGTGTACTACTATGGAAATATACCTCCCTAGCTAGAGGGAGTGTTTATGTTCAACGCTCCCGGGTGAAACATCTCTTAGATTGGGTTGTGGACCAAGGGAGATAGGATACATTATCATAAAGGTGCAATTTTGGTAAATGGGCCCAGACATAGTTCTTCATGATCGTGACAAGGAATATTATGGACTCAAGGTTCTTGAAGTGCTTTCCCGCGTGTCAGTGAACATGTTGACATTACTCAGGTGTACTTGTGGTGAAATATCTGGGCGTGGTCTTTGTCCCACAGTCATGATGATTTGGCAAGAAATAATAAAGACTCAATATAGCAGTATATGCTATTACATATGAACCCAGAGTGACACTAATCTCATAGAGATTCAATTGGCTTAGAGGGAGGATTGCGGAAATGAGTTTTCCCTCGGTTAAGGTGGGAGAGACATCTCCCAAGGCTGACAGACAAGAAGTGTCATGATTCACAGGAGGTGGGGATTTTTATACTTCAAAGACTCACCATATGTTCCCTATATATGGGACACTCATCATTGTGATAATATATTGATCATATCTCATATGAAAAACAACATGAATGACATGGAAAAGAGGTGCAACCAGTGGACTTGGACGTTGAATATTTATCTATGTTTGTATATGCTTAAGTGTAAGTTGAATGCATGATAAAGGTTGCTTTCGATGTGAAAGTTGATATTAAAGATCAAATAAATAAAAATGAATAATATAAGAATGTGGAAGTGAGCACATGTATGGTGTATAAGTGTATGAACACTAAAGGGCATGATATGACTTTCTGAGTAAGAGGGTAGTAAGGCAATGAGTGTGCTTGCATGGACTAAATGATGTCATGGATGCATGGTTGGACCTATGATGAAGAGTGAGTATTTTGTTAAAATAATAACTTGAAGTACAAAATTCCTCAGAAAGAGATAAGATAAAATGCTAAGAGAGCAAAGAGAAAAAGTGGCCTTTTTGTTGGCTATTATGTTGTGAAGGACAATATAGTTATGATTTTATTGATGAGATTGATTGTGTAAGTGACTATAAATTCTCATAAAAAACTGGATAATGTTAAATCAGTATGAATGAATGAGGTAAAAAGGTGCAGTGATGCACATACATATATATGTACATACATGCTTTAAAGTATAGTATGCATGCCTGATCAAGTAGGATGTGAGGCAAGACTTGTACTTGCTAGATCTGAGTGATGCAATGGATGCATGGTTGGCTGACTCTATTTGAAGAGTCATGGCCCTTTTTTTATTAATAGCTTGATAGTATATGTTCCATTTCCTCCAAAGATAGTGTAATTGCTTAAGAATAAATAGCAAGGATGCTTTGTTGTCATGATAGAAGGAAATATGATTACTCCTTTGAAGATTGCATGAGAATGATTGTGAAAAATCAGGTCTACAATGATTTTTTAATAAAATATAAATAATGAAACATGAAGTGTGCCAATGGATGACACACACAACATACTAATGCTTGTGATTAAGTGCATGGAAGCACAACTTGAAGGAAATATGATAACATGAAGATACCTAACTGGATATGTAAATTGAATGCATAATAAGAATAGATGCCTAGTTCTATATAAAGAATTTGGGTAGATATCTGAAATAATGAACATGAGGTGGACTCAAGGTTGAGTTCATTTTAGATTATGAGGGATATGTAACAAGAGGGTTGCATGTTGAATAAGTGTCATGTGGAGGAAATGTGTGAAGACTCTCTTAAGAGAGAAAAGATACACTATTAATGACTACTGATAATTAGGCAGTGGGTTGCAATGCATTATTATATAAGAATCTTAGATTACATTATAAAACATAATGCATGAATTAAAGACTAACAAATGAACGTACCATTCTGATGTCTAAATGGTAATGTCACTTGAGTGCACATGTTCATAGAATGGTGAACAAATGCAGTTTGTTGTATCATGTTGATTTATCCAAGAAAGTTAAGGTGAAACTGACCAAGACTTCTCAAGGAAAATAGCAGGAAGATCCCATGATGGGACAGATTTTAAGCAGAAAGAAAAAAAGGAGGACACATTTTCCTACTTTAAAACTTTGAATCATGAGACAGAGTTGTATGATTTAAAAAGAATATGGTGAAAACAAATGCAATGAAGAATGAAAGATAAAATATTAGATAATGTTTAAAATGAATGATCTATGATGTGTAAAGGTAGGGCCTTGGAAATAATTCAGTTGGAATGGAAATCACAGGATGTGTAGAAGGAGTTGGCAGAGGGAAAGATTCATACTTGTATTTCTTGTATTTATTGTGTGTTCTATGAGTACAGTATATGTTGATGCATGTGATCTTCTTTGGCATGAGAATGTGACAGTTGTATTATAAAATATAGAGATATGTATGGGAATATTTGAAAATGTTTTCTGATTAAAATACTATGGTACATGCATTTGAATCTTACATGACAACTGACATAATTTTGAATATGATGATGCATTGTGTTAATGAAAAAAGTTTGAGTTGTTGGGAAAGGGAAACTGCCAATGGTGGACATTGTCAAGAAGAGGAGGAATGCAAGAAGATTGCAAATAAAAGACAACTATGAAAGGGACTTTAGAAGTCCACAGGCCTAATAATGAGGTAATATTTGAGAGGGTGTTGGCAACTAGGACAAGTATAAAAGTGTTCATGCCTATGTGGGATAATATATGAAGGATTGGATAATAATCCTTTTAAAACAATTTACTATTTTAATAATATGAAATAATTTTGAATGAATATTTGTATTCTATTGATACCAAAGAAGGGTATGATTCAGGAAGAAGCTGAATGATGGAGGTGTGAACCTTTGACAATCAAGGATGATTAAGATCCTTGCAAGAAAATTCATGAACTAATATGTCATAAACATTGATATCGAAATGATTGGAAATACTTGAGTTCATATGAAACAACCGTCAACCAATGCATTAAGAGGAAATACATGTTTACATGAGAAGGAAAGCAATGGAGTGTCCATTATGGAAGAAGGACCATCCAATAACCTACCAGAGTTAAAGAATGGTAAAGAGAGAAATTGGCTAGCCATAAATGTTGGCATCCTGACTACCAATGAAGAAATAATGTATGTTGTTTGGAGGCTAAGATCAACTCAAAGCAGGAGGGACAGTTATTTGTAATAATAGATATAGATAGAGAATCCATGTTGTTAGTTGAGTTCCAACACACCATGGAAAGAGTGCCTAACATGAAAATAATAATCTAAAATCAATGCAAGGGTACCTAACATGAAAAATAATAATCTAAAATCAATGCAAAGGGTGCCTTGTGTGTAAAGTGTCCATTGAGCTTTGCTTTGATGATTAAATTCCTTTGATAATTGAATTGCATTTGGAAAAGTATTTTATACTTTGAAATGATGCTAATGTCTAGGAATGATATATTTCCTTTTGCTATATCATTGAATGGATAAATAATATTTAATTTTTATACCTGATATTGAAATTTTTTGGAAGCCACTACAAGTGTGTAATGAAATGTTTGTGCATGATAACTGACAATTGTTTGGCTATGCAAAGATGGAATTATAGGAAATAAGGTCTTGGATATGAGTATTGTAATCCATCGGGAAGACTACTTTTCTTGATCCAAACTATTATAGAGGAAAATCTCATGCTTGTAATTAGGTTCATGTATGAAGCAGGATCGAGAAACAAATTGTGAATTAGAAATCTTTGGAGTAGCTTGAGACTTGAAAGACATTAGATTAAAAGTGTGTTATATAGCTCTTTGTATGCATGTGATGTGAGTGAGATGTGATTTGTCTACAGGAGGAGACTGAGATAAGTGAATCTCAAGCTTGGAAAGTATAGAAAAAGTCTATTGTTGTGACATTAGAACCATGTGATAAGCCATGATATCCATAGAATATGTTGAGATGTGAAAACTTCTGTCGAAAGGATGCTTTTGGTGAGAGAAAGCAGGAGGATGTCTCGACATAGAAATCTTGGGGACACTTCAACTGTAAGACTCAAGGAGGTCTATAAAACTCTTCTTATGCAAGAAAAGACTTAGTAGGGAAAGATGGATTGCCCAAAGGACTGTATAACAGTGAAGGGATGCACAGGCACGGAAGGCGGGTGACCACAAAGGAAGGAGACTTAGATGGCTCATGAAAGGCTAGAAGGTCTTTGAGAGTATAATAATGTGTTGGTAGAGATCATGCAAACAATGGATATGTCAAGGAAAATAGTGAGCCAGTTAATGAGACAACCATATGGATGCAAATCCATAAACGACACATATAAGTATTGTATTGATTGTAAATTTCCAAATTTTTATGCATGAAATTATGAATTGACATCCTTATTGTTTGAAATTGTAAATGACATCGCTAAATGCTAAGAGTTTTAGGAAAGGGCAGAGACAAGAAAGAACATGATGTTAGAATCAGTGAAAGAACAAAGGAATGGCAGTGTTCTTGAGAAAAGAACATCAGGACAAATGTTCCCTTTGAAGAGGGAGGATTAACACCCCTTTCATAAACCCTTGATTATATGTAATTAATCATAGTTAATTATTTCCATGCCATGGCATGTGAACAGAAATATAAATGTATTATTTTTAATTGGAATTTCCAACATCTCTACTTGTAGAGGTAGATCCTTGAGTGGTGGCCATGAAAGAGTACCACTGGAAAAAGTGAGGAAACTTATAGAAGGGTTCATCATGATAAATATGACCCAAACCTTCTTGTTGATAATATTTGATATTTGTATTATTTTCCTCAGCCCTGATTTCAAGGAAAATTAGTTAAATGAGGAAGGATGGTAGTTCGACAACCAACTACCCAAAATAAAGCATGGTATGGGAGATCAGATTAGGATAACTGAAATTGTCAACTATAGGTACAACAACATACCAATTTTTCAAATCAGATTGACCCAAGTTCTTTCTGACAGACGGAAGGGGACAGGTCGAGAACCTTCCAAAGGTTATGTGGGGATGCATAGATACAAGCGAGGAGGATAGAGGGATGTGTGCAAGGAAGCACACAAGGGGAAGAGAGAAGAAGAGCTATGAATATTGGGTAGGAGAGCATAGAAACTTGAGCTAAGCTGAGAAGGATATGAGCTTGATAATGGGAAGGTGTCGACGGAAGCCTCTTGGGGGGCAGTCTAGGTGGGTGTGGGAAATCACTGCAAGAGTGGTGTCAGGAGGTGTCCTTCTAGGTGTTGAGAACCAGATATAGAGGTTCCCTGGTGGTATCATGGTTTGTACGGTGGATGATGCTAGAGTGGATGCATCTCGACCTATGGTTGGGTGGAAAGGAAAACACCCATGGTGGTTAATGGATGTAACTTGTAATATGGATAAGTAGTTTATATTTAGTATAGTTAGATTAGATTAGTCCCGGTTGAATACATGTTTATGTTATAAGTATGTATTTCTAATTAAGTGGTATCAATGCTTGCATTTTTGGCAACCCTGGTATTTGTTTGATGATAGATATGCAAGAATAGCGTAAGCCTTACACACTAGAGTATGAATTCCTTGTATCATTATGAGATGAATAAAGTATATATGTGTTTATGTTTCTTTGTGCACTGTGATACACGTGAAATAATGGGCTCCTATAAGAGGGAACCCGATCGATGAGTCAAGAGATGAATGATAATATTTTGAGGGATAATGAATTCAAGGTTAGAACTTGTAGGATAAACCTTGTATCCTTCCCTTCCACGATCTGATCAGCACGAGGAATCATCTCTCGAGAATAAAATTCATCTAACAGAAAAAGCATTACCTACTATGAATGTGAGGACTTGAAGATGAGTAAAAATCCAGCAGAAATATATAATGTGAGGCTTTAGGACTATTAAGTCTAAAAGATTAAGTTGAAAGTTCACTTAATATTGAATGGAGATGACGAATTATAGTAGTCATCGTTGATCAGAAGGAGAGAGTCGATCTCAATCATCTAAAGATGAATTGGTTAACCATAATGGTTCAATGTGAATTGGTGAAAATCTTTAGTCGTTATATTTGAGCGCCGAGAGATATCGATTGTTAATCTTCCCTTAGGTAAGCTCAGGAGGGAATCATGGAAATAGGTGCAGAACTAGGACCCACGAGAAACCAACACATGTTTATTGAAAGGTTTGACACCCGGGAACCAGGGTTCCAGCCCCTAGTTCCTCTTTCTAGTTATATACTCATTGGTAATTGGAATAGGATATTTGGACCATTAGGTCTGAGCACTGACAAATCTCGACCGTTGAATTTTTCCTTTATGAAAGCTTGGGAGGGAAATTCCACGCCTGGAAAGAAGCGGACGAGTCTCAGTCGTTGGATATGAGAGGGGAGGGATACCACCATTAATCGCAGTAAAGTAGGGTCAATCGGACCTTGAAACCCTGAGATTTCTTTTATTCTTGAATTACTATGACAAGTCAGTGGCCCAGTGGACAAGGTTCTGGCCCTTGGTTCCACCCCTTCCCCCTCTCCACAAAATTTGTTTCCTTAGGCAGGCCCTTAAAGCAACCATTGGATTAGATAATCGACAAACCATAACCGTCGATCTATGGCATAAGCTCAGGAGGGATTTGAAGTCGGGTTCGCGGAGGTGACACTTGTCACAATTTAAGTCACGGAAGGAGCAATATGTCACCCACATGGGGCTAAGGTCATTGGGTAAGCGTGTTCAATTAGAATCGTTGGATCTACGATCCGAGAAATCTGGACTATGGATATTTACACATATACTCTGGGGAAGTTAACCCTATAAGTACATGAATTAAGCCTCACCTAATCACATGGATTAGGTTAATTAATCTCATCATAATCATGGACCAAAGGTTACTCAAAGTTACCATCGATTGTAGATATAGGACCACTTGCTTGTCCTTGATAATGATTAGTCGAATCTGTAATGTTGAGCCATGTTTCAAAGTGGCTTCCAGTGAACCCTAGGAAGTGACACTTATTCAGCTTTGGTAGGTCAATAAATAAAAGGGTGGACCCTGTCATTCAACAACCCTGTAACAGATATGATCGATTTGAACTGTTGGATCTAAAGACGGGTCTATCTCCACCATATATCTCGTGGGGTTGTAACTTGTGTTAAACTTAATTAGTGATCTTGTAATTACAATATTAGTATTAACTAATCCCCTTTTTATCCTTGACATTGGGTGATTTCCAATTTAACATCATAGGTAAGGTCCACGTGTCACTATGAAGGAAGGCCACATGTCACCCCATGGTGATGCCATGTGTCACATGGATTTAGTCAGATGGACAAAGGTCAGTAGGAAAATGGGTGTCATGTGTCACCAGTATGGCCACCATGCCATGTGCCACATGTCATTCATGTGTATCACGAGTGTCATACCACATGGTATTAAGGGAATTAGATTGATGAGTCGAGATGTGGAATGATGAAGGACATATACCCTTGAGGAGTAATGTCCATTGGATCTGACCATCAAATCTAAGAGGATAAACCACCATGGATGATAAAGTCAGTAGGGTCAATGTTGGGACCTCTAGAGGAGTTTTGTTACTGGATGTGCTAGGAAGTTTGATAGCCCGATAATTCTGTGTGACATCAGAGGACGTCACACAACCAATCACATGTGGAAAGATGTCAGCGCATGAATGGGCAAGCTAAGCACCCTATGGTGACTTGCACTCCACATTAGGATGTCATGCGTCAGGTGGTAATAGTGCCATGATTGGATGTTGCATGGCATATCGTGGCAATGCCACGCGTCATAGGGATAGTTCGACCACCATATCATGCCTTGAGTTTAGAATGGACACGAGCTTGCTTCGATAGGCCGATAATCTAGAATTCAGTGGTTACATGTCACGATATGGTGAAGGTTGGTTGGCAGCACATGATAGGACATGTGTTCAAGGTGCCAGCTCATACCATATCGGGCATCTAGGTATGAGGTTTGTGCAGGCGCTTTTGGTGGGTCGATGGTTCGGCAACCACGTAAGGACGTCGAATGACGTCATCTAACCAATCCCCAATAAACAAATGGCGTTATATGACAATACCTTGTACCCTAGATGCTAGCTTCTGTCAAATTAAGTCTTTTGAGGAATGCGTGAAGTGAGACTTAGTTGGGGTTCTGGGACCTGAAAAGCCGAGGGTTCGACATATGAGGTGGAAAGCACCACGACAAAGTTCACTCCAAATTCCACGTCCATGTAGGGGGATGACATGTCACGATATGGTGATTATACGTCGAGATGGATATGGGTAATGTGGAGCCATGTGGGTGTCATGTGGCATTGTAATGGAAAAAGACCTAATAACTTTAAGGAGATATAACTTTCGTTCCAGGGCTCGGATTTGGAAAAATTTATAGTTGTTGGAAATATGCTCCGGAAAGAAGAAGACAATGATGACCTTTAGAAGGAGTTTTGAGGTAGTTGAGGAAAAGCGAAATTTTTATACCCCATCCCTAAAAAGTACTTAGGGGTTTGGGTGTATTTTGATCTGAAGAATTGGATACTACTCATTTAATAAAACAACAAAAGATATTGATGAAATGAAATTCATTATCCACACAATGAACTAACAACAGAAACCCAAATGAATTAGAATAATTCTAATGTAAAGCTAACACTTGTGTTAAGTTATTTAAAATAGTCCACACCAAAAGATATTTGGTTCCTTAAATTGAATGAATGCATTCTCAGAAAGCTATCCCAACTTCCTTGTGTATTTTCCTTCCTTCTAAGAACCCAAATTATTCTTTGGAAATTTTGTTTATTGACACACTTTTCGATATTTTAACAATTAACGATATAATTTTTTATGCGGTTGCATAAAGAGATGGGTCTAAATTTCTCAAACATTGTAGGATTGTCTTCTTTAGGGATCATAGCTAGGAATGTTGTATTAAAATCTCTGAGCAATTTTTCTTGATTTCTTATAGTATATTTTTAAATATTCCTTAATAAAATCATAACATCCTAAGAAAAAATCTACAAGTGGACCATCAAGTCTGGGACTTTTGTCCGTATAAAAACTCTATAATATCTGGTACATTTTTTCTTTCCCAACTTCCTTTATCAAGGCTTGGTTGTATTCCTCACTGACAAAGCTAGGGAAGGAGTTTGACAATCTAATCATATTTTTTATTGTATCACAAGTTTCTTATTTGAAGAGGGAGGATAAATGTTTAACTCCTTTAGATGCCATGTCATGATTTGTTTCCCAGGTACCATCTCTCTTATCAATTTTCCAAACAACATTTATACTCTTTCTATAGTTTGCATACCTATGAAAGAATACCAAGTATTCATCATAGCTGTAACCATAAATCCCTACTCTTGAATCTCCATTTTTCCCTTTTCTATAAGAATATGCCTCCTTTTATATTCTAGTATCTTTACTTAATGTTTTTTTATCTTCACTCATATATCCAAAACCTTCACTATTGTAGAGTACCTCGAAGGATTCCTCTACTTATCTAAGAACCCTATCATCTCTAAAAAAATTATCCTTTGCCCAATTAGAAGCTACCCTTTTCATTACTTTTAAATTTTGGTGAAATTAAATGGGAATAGGTTTTCTTAAGTTACCATTATATGGTTTCCAAAAAAATTGTTTTCCCCACAAACTGCTCCTCCATACATTTAAGATTTAGTTTAAAGGGACTAGAAAATTTCTCTATTACAGGTGCCACTTCTGTACTTTAGTATTATGATCGGATCCCCAACTCTCTTGTTTCTCTGGGTAGGAGACAATTTAGTTGGTTCAATATCCAAAAGAATTCTAATGATCCTAAGGTGAAGTTTAAGTCTCCCCCTATCAAAACCAATCCCTTTTGTATACAATCCATTTTGAAAAATCTATCTCAATAATCCACCATGTCCATGTAAGAACCATAAACATTCAACACTGTGATATATTCCCCAGTCCAAAGACAAGGAGTCCCTAACACTATAGGAAGGCCAAGAATTAGTTGGGGTGAAGAGAATTTGATCCCATCTAAAGTCACACTCCCTCTCGATGTCAATGGCGTAATGAAATCCCAATTACTAAAACAATTTTAGAAGTTCCAGGTAATTTGTCCCCATCTATCCATAGTCTCTTCTGGTAGAACAATATAATGTTTGATATTGTCAACTAATCTCTTTAAAACCAACTTCCTTGAGGGGTTGGCCAACCCTATACAATTGAGGATCAAAAAAATAATTTAGAACCCTCAAATGGATAATTTTCTCTAAGATCCCCTATTAAGGATAATTGTTTCCCACCTATGATTTTTTAAGATGCTTTCTTTTGGGCCATGGACATGAATGATTTTCTTCCTTTTGAATATATTTGGGGAATTTCTCTTCAAAGAATCCTAACCCATTGTAGCCTTTCTTTGGAAAATCAAAGAGTGCCTTTGATTCTAGGTCTTAAATTATACTTCATAGGCTCCAAAGGATTGGAATCCCAAGGATCCTTCCATCCATGATGAAATCTATATTAGGGTTTGCAAAGGATCCTTCAATATATTAACCAGCGTATGAAGCCTCTACATTTTTAGGAATAGGTATGAGGGGCGATGGGTTTGGGTTTTTTATACTCGATAAAATGGGTAAAAAATAACTTAGGTATATTGGTTCTTTGGTTCTAACATTAGTTCCCCAGGTCCCAAAAACAAATTTTGATCGTGTCCAGATTAGGTTTCTTGAATTGGCCTATGTCTAAGCTATAAAAAAATTCTACTAGGGAACTCATTCAAATGCATTTCGATGTCATTTGAATCCCTACCTCCTCTTTTCCTCTCGGAATTTGTACTATTACCAGTCCCATCATCTCCAGACCTTTCAAATGTTTTCTTGGATCCCAATTCCTTCACATACTCAAGTAATTATAATATGCAACCAAGTTCTCATAACAATCGAAGCACACGCGTCTAAAGGGTATCCCTTCAAAGTCTAGGTTAAGAAAAAAATGATCAACTCCCCTTTTGATATCCATCATTTCTTCCAGACCTTTGCTCACCTCCAATCCTACCAGGATATGAGCCATTCCATAGTATCCAGTCTCTAAGAATGAAAAATTAACTTCGTAATACATACTTAATGCATTATCAATTTGTTTCAAAAATTGTTTAGAACAAAAAATCAATGGCAACCCTGAAATTTGAACCCATACGAAGAGAATGTTCGTACTAGATAACCAGACATCGAACTCTATATGTCATTTCTTTAAGAATAAGGATTGAGATCCCAATTTCCAATCTTGGAGAAAAAATTTCTTCACTTATTTAGTCAACCTAAACACCCAAACCAACCATCCTTTTACTAGAATCAAGGTACATGGAGAGGCCCCCATTGCTAGATCTAAGTTTAGCTTGGTCCAATTCTTCATCTTTTCACTACTCATTTTTTTCCTAGAAAATTCCCTACCAATTCCCTATACCCCATATCCATTATGTCATTTTTAGTTCTACCATCCAAGTTCATACTGATAGTCTCCTATACCTTTTTGATACACTTACAGCGCTTGGGTTTTCGTGACCCCTCCTGAGACTATAACCCTACAACCTTTGAATCAGCATATGGAGCCTCACTCACTTCAGACACCAGTCAACATATTGCCAAAAACATAACCAAAGAACATATCTTTCCTTTTGGCAGCATCGTTGCATAAAAATTCAAACTCATTACAAATATCAGTTAATGTGTTTATTGTATCATACCTTGTGTGCATTAAACCTATGTCCTTATCTAACAGGAATTCAAGGTTGGAGGATATACACGATAAGGTTCATAACTCCTTGCAAGAGCCATGATGCACACTCATGCAATAATGGGCCTTGGAATTACCATCAATGAAAATTTTCACCCTCTTATTTATTTGACCCAAGGTCCTAGCCCCCTGATCGATCAAGTCCTATGCCAACTCACCCAATATAACCATATTGGTCTCCTTTAGTGGCCTAAACTCTAGCTGGTATACCCTTTCAAATACCTAGGTATCATTTGATTGTCCAAAAATATAATTAGAACAAATCGGTTTCCCTTCCAGCAGATCATCAAAATAGTCCATTGCTTACTCCTCATAACCCATTCAATAGAAATAATAATTTGTAGATGCAAGATGGTGAGGAGGTTTGAGCTAAAATTAGGGCACCACTTTGTTTTCACCCATAGATCTAAGTGATACTATAGTGCAAATCCACATGTAGATCTAATAGGGTGCACTAAATATGATCCATTAGAGATGAAGGTAAAGGACACCAAGGGAACATGCCATCCAGGAAAATATCAATGCTGGTGAACCATATAGGTGACTGATATCTTTGTGTTTTTTTTCTATAATTAGCTTGTTTTTTCTCGTAATCTTCCATTATCGGATGTGAAACTAGAACCCTAGGAATGTGTCTAACTCTACGGTTTTTGTTATGAACCGAACTCCAAAAAATAGCCAATAAATAACCCACTTCTGAGAGGAACTAGCCATTTACAATATATACAGTACGCAGATGATATAAGATGATCCTAGACTAGGTCTCCTTGGTATATATAGGATACAAGCGAGTACAATTATATAATGAAAGGGTATAATGAAAGGTTCTATCTGACCTACTAATATAACACTGGAAATTTAATAACTCTGTATCTAGGGCTTACTAAGAGGTTTTATGCTTAACATGGCATTTTGTCTAGGGATATACCCCTCTCCTTCAAATAAGTGTTGTCCTCAACACTTGACTAATTATGGGTGTGTCTGCATGAATAACTCATCTTCACATGTCACCCCTCTTCCCTTTGGTAGGTCTATTTCATTTTGTGAGGTGATTACTCAATGATTGATCCAATTTCTGGCTGGCAATCTTTGTTTCAAGGATTGTTTCTCGTTCTATTATGAGATTTTCTTCTCCATTAATATTCGATAAAATAGTTTGGATTGTGATATTGTCACTGATTATCTTATTTAAGAAGAAAGAAGCATGGGAGAATGGATGTACACTTCTGGTTGCAAATGAATAGCATAGAATGATATTGGCTTGGTGGAAGACCCGCTAGGCATCTCCAAATACCTTTGAATGATTGTTGATAAATTTTGGAGATCCATTGGAGGCGTGAGGATAGATGTTTGAACATCTAGTGAGAACAATTGTGCATTTACACCATGATGTCACTTTTTGAGTAATTTTGTCATGTTATTAGATATTACCACTTTAGAGGTTTCCCTTGGATACCTATAATTTCAATTTCCTTTTCTTCTAGAGAGTATCATGAAAGATATTGAAAATTAAAGGGCCACCATTCCCAATTAGTATGCTTCCATTGGACCCTAACACCGAAATCATACCACCCATTTTGGAGTGCAATCATGCAGGACTATCAATAAATACTCCTCCATATTGAGTTTAATACTATGTCACTTCCCTGAACAATTTATGATACCTCCATCATAACCATTACTTGAAACTATGGTGATGGAAATACAAAGTAATTGAAATTTTGCTAATTTTTTAATTGATGATTATAGGTACTATTGTAATCAATCAAAATTGTTACCTTTTTCTTTTGATATATCCAACTATCTTGAGGTTTTATGGAATAATGATGTTGATCAATGCATGTCAAGATATCCTTGGAGTAGTCTCTTCAGCTCCTAGATCTTGTGGCGGTTCCTACTCTTGATCTTCTTCCTCTTCCTTGTCTATGTAGAATACTTTCTCCTCACCACACTTATGTCCCTTCTTGTACTTTCTATCACAATTGAAACATAGTCTATTTTCTCTTGTTTCATCCATTTATTGAGAGGGTATAAGCCTTGTTGGTTAGTGAAGGTAGAGTAGAGAGCATTAATCTCTTATAGTTGTCATTGATACTTTGCAAAAATTAGCCATATTTTTACTCAACTTTCCTCGTATAGATCTTTGGAGATGATAGTTCCTTGTTAGTGGAATCCAGGTGAAGGCATGTGATGATGTGGATCTTGGAGTCATGAATGATAATGATTCTGAGATTCAATATTTGTGCTCTCCAAATGTGATAAAATAATCCCATATGTGATTGAGTCTCAACATCATTGTTCTCCTTATTTTCCTTGAACCTGCTTGGATCTCATATTTATTTTAGGGAGGATCCTCTGTAAGAGAATGGTTTCTATGGACTTTGTGGATTTTGTATTTTAATTCCTTATTTTCATCATCTTATTTTTATTTCATTCATGGATTTTTTTATTTCTTCCTTATTTTTATCCATCTTTTCATTTGATCTTCCATTTAAAAGTTATGCCAATTGTAAGTTGCATACCTTTCAAACCCTAATTTGGAGACTATATGGATGGTTTACCTTTGTCATGATATATATCTAAAATTTGAATATAAGTTTGAAATTTTGGTTTGTAATGTTGATACTACGATATGAATTTTAAACTCCTAAAATTTCATCACGAATTTTCTCAATGATAAAAGTATACCAAAATGACTTGTTTAAGACTAAGCTTTAGGATTAGTAAAAAATCCAACTTCCAAAATATATCATAAATTATAATGAATCAAAATATGAAAAAAATCAAAGATGTCACATTATGTCTCCTCGGGATTATGAGATTTTTAGAGTATGAAACTTCACCAAATGTTTTATATCAAAAATAAAATGCAAATCATATTAGTCACAAACTCCCCAACTTTCACAAAGATCTATCCTACGAAATTATAATGGAGCGAGAACACATAATTTTTACCCTTGTTGCGGCGTTTCCTCAATCTCCTCAAAAATTTCACTTTCTGAAACTTCTCGAAATTATTTTTTTATAGAGAAATTAAAGAAGAAAATTCCTAGAGGACAGTATGCTTTGACACTAAATGTTATGAACCAAACTTCAAAAAATAGATAATGATTAATCTAGTTTGAGGGAAAAATCTCATTTTACAACATATGTAATGAACAAGACACGGGGTCTCCACTCATACATGAGTTGAAGGAAAAGGAGACAGAGAAATTCTTAGAGGGAAATAACAATGATAGTCATGAGTCAGCTAGGTCAGGATGTAATCTATCTATTAACTAAATAATTACTATTAGATGTGTTGTGTTATTTAATTTCAACTTCAAAATTATATTATATTAGACATATATATAGTATTATATATTTTAAATATAATAATATAAAAATTATTTAATTATATTTACTAATTCAAATGTGGTGCTCATTATCATGCTGGAATTTCAAGCATTATATTAATAGATATACAAATATATTTATTTATAATACTATTATAAATAATCTGATAATGATACATATATTTATTTATAACACAATTTATAATAATGGTAAAAAACACACTCAACTATTTGCATAAGATATTTTATTGATAAATCGTGATTAAAAAAGTGATTTTAAATCAACATTCCACCCTTGAAGATGGGACAAACTTCAGCAAGAAGAGATTGTAAAACATTTAAAATTAATGCATTAAAATAAAAGATAAAATTATGGTTTCATGGTGTGGCCTTTTCATAATTTACAACAAGTTCGAGGGATGCCATTGAAGTATGAGGTGAAATATGAATTTAAAAATAAAAAAATATAAAATGTGTGAGGTTTTATAGTTATGGTACTATAATTTACAACAAGTTGGAGGATGCGATGAAGTATGAGTCAAAATATAGATTGGTCAAAAATGAAATTTATGCCCATGCTAAAGTGTATCAGATAAAAAAAATGAGAAAATAAATTTTGGAAGTTATGTTTAGGAAAAAATAAAAAGTTTAAGATGGGCTGCGTGTTTTTTCCACATAACCATTTTGTAATTATTTTTCCACATTTTTATCTATCCAAATAGTGTACTTCCCATGAATATCTTTTCACTTGTACGTAAATTACACATATTAAATATAGTTGTTATTTTAAGTTACATTTGTGATCGTTAAAATATGATGTACCTTCACTAATAATTATATTGTTTTATGAACTTAAAAGTTGATTGCATATGGATTTTGGTGTGGAGGTTTTTACCGATAGAGATATTGGAAATATTTTTTACTTATTCTTTTGTCGGAATTTAATTTAGTTTCGATCAATTTCTAAACAATCTAATTGAATCATATATGGACAAACTTTTATAAATGTTTGGCGAGATAATCACATTAAAAAAATTGGATTCTTAATACAATTATAGAGTCCATATTAAAATCTTATCCTATATAAATATATTAATCATATAGGACATACATCTCATTTATATGTACCTTTATATGTACCTTTTCAACAAAATTGAATGCACAATTGGTTCTATGGTTTTGCTATTTTTACATCATTGCCTAAATATGGGATTACTATATTTTATATCCATTCTGAAAAAATTACACAAATTTGGTTCTATCGAAATTTGGACATTTGTTTTTCCTCATAAAAATGGTCACAAAAGTATGGATGGAAATTTATAATACCATTACATGATGAGGATGATTCAAAATATTATATTTATAGTTTCATAAATGGATTTTGTAGGTAAAGTATTGCTCCTGATGGAAAAACTACACCTCCTAAGGATGCAGTGTTTTATAAAGATAAAATATATTAGTTACATATGAAGATATTTTCAGAGGAAGATCTTTTATGTAATAATATAATTTATTCATTGGATTTTCAAAAGAATAACTGGGGTGTCCATTTCATTCACACAGGATGAAGTAATCAATTTATGTTTCTAACAATGCATTAAAACCATTAATATGTATTGTTAATAATAATTTTGCATATATATGTCCTATTAATGGAATATAAGATTTTAAACATGGTCCATATCCAAGTTGATGAGAAGAAATATATTTTGAGGATGGAAGAGGCAACAAGATATGACAACAAAGATAAAGAAGCAATGTTATGAATATCTTCCATTTTGTGTCATTGGAAGTGTTATAATCATGTGCAAGAATGCTTAAATTCCATTCATATATTATGATTTGAACATCGGCATGGTAACTCATCTAGTAGTAGACACAGTGTCTATGTCTACAAATCATCGTCTCCCCATGCCAATATACAATCAATACACCAATATTATCATGAATGGAAATATTTTTCCACTTACACAAAACATGGATTAAATCCATGATCTTCTACCATTACCTAACATGAGTCAATTAGAGATTATTATGGGTTATAGTATTACTTGAAAATGTTTTATGTATTTTTGAACAATATATTAACATGTACATTTTATGCAAATTTTTAATCACTCTTTCTATGTCTTTTTCTATATATTTTCAATAGAAATTAATTTGTATGCAATGTTAAGAATAGAGCACAAACATAGTGAGAAAAACTATGGCAGAAAAGGATTTACGCATTTCTCTGATGCACATTGTATTGATCTGATGATATAAATTTATAGTACATATATTCACCAGATCTAGATCTATATGTGTCATTGACAATTCATTGATGGATCATGACAACACCTCATGAATAGATGAGGATTTTACAAAGCATATATGAATGTGCTCTCAGAATTTGTGATTGTATAGGGACTCATAGTCTAACATTCCCCCCTTAATCACAAGTTTGAATAATTGTATTAGTAACAAAACAATAATTGGTATCATCTTCAATCTAAAACTGTTGAACTGAGATTCAATGAAGATATGCTTGAAAAATCACCAATATCTGAATTTGAAAATGAACAGTTGCCATGTATGAACATTCTCATTTTGTTGATTGATTTTTATGAATGATAGGACTTCGAATCTTGAAGCCTAACTATGATCATTGATGTCTAATATTCTCCTCTGTCGATTACCAGGTGAGAAGTCTGTTGAAATTTGTTGAAGTTTGTTGAGAGGATCCAAGAAGCGAGCTTTGGATTTCTTTATGTTCTTCAATGAATCGTAGTTCAAGGGATCCAAGATTAAGTTATGGATTCTTCATGTAGTGGTTTTGTTGGTTGACTTCTAACCATTTTCACTCAAACAATGTGGTGGTTTTTGGCTTACCACTAACCATCTTCTCTCCCCTAAATGTGTAAGAGAGTGTCTTTTTTATCAATGTTCTCCCCCCTTGAGGCGTGGATAGTACCATCTTTAATTCATGTTTTAATTTCATAGAGTATATAAAATTGGATATGGATCATCCTGTAATCATCACTTGAATATTTGTTTGAAGATTTTGATTGTTTCATTTCTCCATGCAAATATGGCTTTACCTTTGTCTTGACTACAAAGTAAGACCGATGTAGTTTTTTTACTTGTTGATTCCATTTCCTTGAAGTTATCCATCCATAATTAATTTTTTTCTTGCCTTCTTCTTCTTTCTTACTTTCTTGAGAGATGATTTGTCTTCCCATAATAAAGACAATGATGGATATCAAAACATAGTGACTTTAAGGATGGAGATCAAAACTCTATGACAATGTTGTATATTAGTAATATTCTTCACTTATTCAAGAAGTCATGCACTCACAAAGCTGGTAGGTTTGGAGTAATTTGGAATATGGAAACTTTTTTCATGTCATATCATAAGCCGTGTCATTTTTTGTTGAATTATAATTCTTCCCAAGGTCTATAGTATCTTGGAAAGATCATTTTGGGAAATAATGACTTTTGCTTTTGTATTTTCAAATTTCTTTCTATTGTTGTTGTCGCTTTCATTATGTGTTTCTTGGGACTCATATTTGGAAGATTACATGTCTTTTATGTCTTTTGTATCAATCATCAAGTCTTTTGTATCACATTTAGCATCAACCATATGCATTATGTCATATGTCACAAGTTGTGTCAACTTTTTGCATGATATAATTTGAATCACATTATGCATCAACTATTTGGATGAGCTCCTATGTAGCACATGTTGCATCAATTTTCTCTATTATATATCATATATTGTCATAACTTGCATCAATTTGTGTATGAGGGTTGTTTCTTGCATCAATCATGTCATTGATTTGATTCTTCTTTTCTCTTGATTTCATCTGAAGTACATCAATCAATTGATCCTTCATTTCTATTTCATCTCGAAGATCATTTATTGACTGAATTTTATCAACCATGTGATCAATTATTTTTTCTTTTGATTAACTTCGAGTCAAATGTTTCAATCAATTTATCTTTCATATCAATTTAATTATGCAATTCATGGATTTGTATCTTACAATTCATACAGTTTCACGAGAGCGTTATGTAAACGCTTTCCTCCTTTACTCATTTCTTATTATTCTCTTGCTCACTTGTCATGCTCTGTTGTACTCGCTCACTTGCACTTGTTTCTTTTATATCACGCTCGCTTGATTTGATGTTGCATTTAGGGTGATGAGTAATAGTGATCATGCACCCCAAAGTGTGATTACAATGATTTGATCTTTGGTGACTTACTTGACCTCTTTATTCAAATTTCAGGTAGATCTTGATGATGAAATTCACAATTGAATTTGACTTGAAAGGGATTGACACTTTACCCCTTGTACAATTAATTACTCAAGTGTATCCTTTACTGCTAAAAATTCAAGTCACGAATCAAAGAAATTTTATGCTTGATGGATTTACAATTTTCCACTTGGTGTAGAATATTTGATACATATCCTTTTACCAGTTTATGGAGATGGTAAATTTGGGAAGAGTTCAATACATTTAATTTTGGCAATCACCATTGAACTTCATGAGTGCATAGGCATTATGCTGATTCATTTGCATGCTTAATTAAACTAGACAACATAAACATCAAATATCACAATCACACAATTTTGTGCCCTTAGATCCCTTATTCAAATTTGGTGGATCTAGGATACAATCTATAAGAAATGATATTTTATTAAAATATTTGATACAATAAGTTATCCACCACGAACTATGTTTACTTGTCATTTCAACTTTTGAGAAGAATAATAAACCTTGTAATCCTTGTTACAAATTATTAGAATCAAACCTTCCACTAAAATATCTTTAAACCTTTTCTGAGATGTGATTTATTTCTTACTTAAAGCTCAAATATAAACCATTTTAATACATCCAGAATCTTTAGAATATGTTGTTCTTTTATATGCCACTTAAAAACAAACAAATGATATTTTAAAAAGTGTGCATATCTCTCTCTACAACGTGATCCAGATTATTTTTTAGCCTGAAATGAAGGAAAATGTACATAGATATATCATATATCCAATGTAACAAAGATATATGATAAATATAACCATAAACATAGAGATACAGTAATACACAATTTCTATTATTAGGCAAAATGTACAAAGTATAAATCTGAGTGAAAGACTCACTAGAATGGTGGCAGCTTATCTCAGAGAAGAGATGTAATAAACTCATTCACAAGAAGATGGTGTACAATGAGGCTCTAATACAACTAACCCCAGGAAGATGAAAATCCAAAAGTTTGGCGGGCTGATAGGAGTGGATTGATACATCAGCCTAAAGGGCATAAATTACATACAATCTTCGTTTGGGGTGTTTTGTACCTCGTCGGAAAGGTCTATATGAGGAGAACAACTTCCATTGGGGGTCAAGGAATGTCAATGAATACCCCTGGCCCCAAAAATTCAAAAAAGCGTCATTTAGGGCCTCAGCATCCCCAAAGTTTGGGGCTCAAAATTTATGTTGTCAAAATGGAAAATTGTTCTTTGAGCAGGTGGAATAGGTGGTTGGCCACGATATCCATCTGGATCATAACATGATATCTTTATTTTTTAATTGTAATTAAATATTCATCCTTGATGAATTAATAATGAAAACTACTTTTCATTATTCACTCACATCACCTACCCTTTTTGGGGATTTAAAAAATTCGATATAAACTTTACCTTTTGTGTACTAGTATGGTGGAAAGTCGCTCATTTGACCATGAGCACACCACACAAATTTCCTCATCACCATATCCAAACAATTTCAATCATGGTAGCATTATAATGAATGTACAAGTTGGAACTACAGGGTTTCAACATCAAGAGAAGAGAGGTGTGGATTTTGTTCACAACAGATTTTCCTGTAGCAAACAGATCAGATCATTGGTCGTTTTGCTGGGTGAATTGCACTTGAACTCGTTGGGAGAAACTGTAGATCCATTTTTTGTTGAGAAGAGGCATTATTTATTCAATATGGGGTTGTGTATTGTAGGTACATGCTATTCCAGAATTGTTTATCTGAATATTTGGGTTGATCTTGTTTGATTTAACATCAATGGTTGATGTAGAGAAGATAATCTAGGGATCAATTTTTCCACCTTCAATTTATTGGGCCTGTGTGAGTTGCTAACAAGTTGAATTGGTTGACTCTTTTACTGTGTCATTCTTAAAGGAAGAGTGTTTGATCCAGCACCCCTTTGGAGGATGAGAGAATGATCACACCTATTTTTCATATATCTCTCCTTTTGTCAATGATTTCACATGCACACATCCAATTTTTTTTTTCTAGATTGTGTTCTTTTTTCTGTGGCTTTCTCGAATAGAAAACAATAATTTTCTTTCAGACTGTCCAGCTTGTTCTTTCCAAGTAGTGAACACACTCAACTGGATTCTCATTATGTGTGGGCATAATGGTCATTACCAATAAGATCCGACTTTTTCTGTTCTAGATCCAAAATAGATTTGCACCGAGAAACACATGTCAGGCCTGTGAAGATAATAACAAAGTCAAATCAATTCTAAGGAACACACATGCCTAATAATGCTAGAAGCATGCAAGTATACTGACGATGCATCACAAATTTCTTGAGGAGGTAGATCTTTCTAACTGAAGTATACATAAGTGTGTGGAGAGGCAAGGTTGAAACCAGGGATATTCCACCCAATTTATCAACAAAACATAGATCTACCATATCTACAACTTGATAGAGATATTACAAAAAAATATAACATTCAATTTTCTCCTTCACCGGGAGAGATTTCAAATAAACAATAGATGTATATTTTCCAAAATATAAGAAAACAATTGCAGATTAAATCACCAAGTAATCAAAATAATTATAACATGTTTGCAGTCTGGTTATTCTCATAATTGTTGGATCCTCTTTCTTGATGTACATATTGGCATCATCATCCCATGCCATGTACTTCAAAGATTAAACCTCTCATGGATAACTACCATGGAGAAGCAATCGAGCCCTTAAGACTCCAGGATGCTCTGATATTGTCACTCACTCTTCACCATGGCTCTAATATATGTTAGGAGGTGGAAACACAAGCATAGTGACACATACTATGGCAGAAAAGGCTTTATGTCATTCTCTAATTCACATTGTATTGATAGAATGATATGAATTTATAGTACATAAATTGATAAAATCTAGATCTAGATGTCATTGAAAACTCATCAAAGGATCATGACAATAGCTCATGAATATATGAAGTTTACAACTCATATCAATGTGTTCTTGGACTTGTGATTTTATAAGGACTCATAGTCTAACATTTGATGTCATTCTATGTCATCTATAGAGTCAATTTATATATCATGTATTGCATTGATATGTATTAATACAAAATTAATGAATAGATATATGTCTAATTGAATTTGAAAAAAAAATGGATTGATTATGTTGACAATGGTACTAATGTTTGTATGATGAAATTTTCTTGTTTTATGTAATAGTAGTAAAATGGTACTAATGTTTGTATGATGATTTTTTTTTTTATGTAATAATTATTAAATGATACTAATGTTTGTATGTTGTTTTTCTTCTTTTTTTATGTAATAATAGTGAAATGGATATGGTGACTAGCATATGGAGCCACGTACCAATAGAGATATTAGAAATGATCTTTATATGGCTCCCTTTATTTGTTGTTATCCATTTTATAAGCATTGGCAAAGAATGAAATCAAATATTACTACATAAAAAAAATTGATATCATGGAAACAATGTGGAGTATAAGAATATGGATTGTTGGTTAACCTTCGTAGTGATTGTCAGCGACATTTTTTTGGTCATTATGTGAATCTACTAGGAAACCTATCACTGATATCTATGTCATTTCGATGTAATAGATATAAAATTGAATCTGCATATGGTACACTTTTTTTGCTTTCTGTGTCCATTGTATTCTTTAGAAAAAAGAACTATTGCATTATAAATCTTTTCACAAATACTTCTACATTTATAGGTTGTCTTGATCTTAGTCATTGGAGTTTTTTTACGCTCCTAAGAAATGTGGAGCAAAAAAAATATGAGTGGGTGATTGTGAATCAAGTTTATATTATAGGGACTCCGAAATATTTTATATATAGTACTAGTAGTCTTCATATACAATGGAGAGAAAAATATGTTCCTAATGGTGAACCAATGTTTCTTCCATAAGGGAAAAATGTATTCGATACATGTTCCTTTGATTTTGGGTACCTATAAAATAAACTTGTTTCACAATCACCCACTCATATATTTTTGTTGCTCCAAATTTCTTAGGAGTAAAGCTCAATAATAATGTGATTTATAATGTGAGTATACAAAGGATTTATATTTTGTCAGTCTTTCTAATTTAAAAATTTAATGGGAAAATAAAGTAAAAGAATAGAACCATATGTGGATTCAATTTTGTATCCATTTCTTAGAAATAGTGTAGAAATCAGTGATAATTTTCCTAGTTGATTAACATAACAACCATGGAAATGTTATTGACAATCATTGTGAAGATTAACCAAAACTCCATTTTCTTCTACTCTGCATTCTTTCCATGCTATCAAATTGTTTTATGTAGTAACATTTGATTTCATTTCTTGCTCAACTTACTTCCTAGATGGAAAGCAACAGGATAAAGTGAGTCATAGAAAGATCATTTCTAATATCTATGTTGATACATGGCTCCATATGATAGGTACCATATTGATTTCACTTATATTACATAAAAAAAGAACAAATTCAACATACAAACATCAATACTATTGTAAACATAATGAATCATTTTTTTAAATTAATTAAACATTTATCTATTCATTAATTTATGAGTAATGCATACATACACGATAAATAAATTGGTGATATAGATGACATAAAATTACATTGCATGCAGATTAATGTCTATTGATAATGTATATATTGATAATGTATAGAAAAATAAATAAAGAGAGCAATTACAAATGTGAATAAAATGTACATGTCAATATATTGTTCAAAAATTTAAGTAATATTATAACCCATGATAATCATTGATTGTCTCATGTTAGGTAATGGTAGAATATCATGGATTGAATCCATGTTTGGTGTAAGTGGGAAAAACAATATATGTGTATTGATTGTCTATTGGCATGGGTAAACAATGATATGTAGATATAATTAATTTTTCTACTGTTAGATGAATTATCATGCTGGTGTTGAAGTCGTAATATATGAATAGAATCTGAGCATACTTGACATGATTATAACTCTTCCGGTCGCATGAAATGGATGATATTTAGAGCATTTCTTGTGTATATTTGTTGTCATCTCTTGTAAGAGACTCCATTGTAATCCTTTTCCACCCTCAAAATATCTCCCTTCTTTCCGACTTGGACATTGACCATGTTTAAAATCTTCTATTTCATTAATAGACTATATAAATGTAGAACCATCATTAACAATACATATCATATGGTTTGAATGCATAGTTATATGTATAAATTACTTACTTTGTCCCGTGTGAATGAAATGAACACCCTATTTATTCTTTTGAATATTCAATGAGTACATTTTGTACATATATATAAATCATCTTCCTAAGATTGTATCTTTATATGCAACTAGTATATTTTACCTTTATAAAACACTCCATCCATCCTTAGGAGGTGTACGTTCTCCATTGGGAGTAATAGTTTGAATCCAAAATCTATTCATGATAATATATACATAATATTTTGAACCATCATAATCATGTAATTGTATACAAGTTAATCATATATATTTTATTTTAACAAATATTTCCCTATGGGGAAGAGCTAAATGTCAATTTCAATGAAATTTTGTATGTATAAAAAGTGGATGGATTTACAATATAGTAATCTCTATACTCAAGGAATGTAGTATGCACAAATAGAAAAACCATAGAACCAATTGTACATTCAATTGAATATCTATTGGATGGAAAAGGGACATACAAATGAGATGTATGTCCTATATGATTAAGATAATTATATAGGATATGATTTCATATGGTATCCATTGTTGTATTAAGAATTTAATTTCTTGTATGTAATTCTTTCTCCAAACATCCATAAAATTTTATCCACATATGATTCGATCACACTATTTAGAAATTGATTTCACATATGTTTCGATAACAGTATTTAGAAATTGATTCAAACCAAATCGAAGTCAAGAAAGGGAGCCATAAAAAAATATTTTCAGTATATTTATCAATAAAAAAACTCCATACGCCAAGATCCATATGCAATTAACTAATAATTTCATAAAACAATATAATTATTAGTAAAGGTACATCATATTTTAACAATTACAAATGTAACTTAAAATAACAACTATATTTAATATGTATAATTGAAGTACACTATTTAGATGGTTAGAAAATAAAGAAAAATAATTACAAAGTCCATCTAAAATTCATGTATTTTTTTTTTTTTTTTTTTTTTTTTTTTTTTTTTTTTTTCCTCTATTTTTTCCATCTCATACACTCTTATTATCATGGTCATAAATTTCATTTTTGATCAATTTATATTTTGACTCATGCTTCATTGCACCCTCCAAATTGTCGTAAATTATGCAAAAACCCAAATATATTTTTCCATATCTAAGAAAACCGTACACAAACTTATTTTTTTACATATCATTGATTTTAAATTTTTTTTCCAATCTCTTCTTGAAGTTTAGGTTTTGAAAGGTTCTTCTTCCAAGGTGGATAACATTGATTTGATATGATCTTGTCAATCATGGTGTATCAATAAGATGTTTTTTTGCAAACAGTTGTGTGTTTTGTTGTTGCTCCATTTATAGTAGTATGCATGAAATTACTGATTAGGAAAAAATAAAGATATATTTCATAAGAAGTATAAGGTATCATTCTAAAAGGGCGAGAACAATAACATAATTATATATAAATTTCAAAGTATATTTCTATCTATTAATATAAATAGATAATGCTTGAAATTTGTATGATATTATAATTAGTATTTTAATTAGTAAAATAATTGAATAATTATTATATTCTTATATAAAGTATATAATATTAGATGAGTATTAAAATATACTTAATATATTTTTAATGTATTATATATATATGTAATTGTAAAATATTATACAATATTACATATTGTAATATAATATTACATGTTGTAATATATTCTAATATTCTATATTATTATATGGTCTACTATATGTTCCTATTATATATTATTATATAGTGTACATGTGTTGAACTTGTGCAGATGAATCTGGCTAAACAATAAATACACACATTTCTTGAGGAGAGGTGGAGAAAGATAGAGAGAAAGAATGAAGAATTCTCATTAACGTTGTGAATAATGAATAATTTACATGATATACTATGGCATAACTCCAATGAGTGTGCACTTGAGGAGAACCAATGTGTCATAGTGGTGGTCTAAAGTGATGATCTGGACACACACACAATGATTCTAGTGAAGCGCCACCTAGTCGAATCTCTCCCGGTGATTCTGAGGTGAATTGCCACTTAGTTGAGTTAACTAGTCAGCTAGTCTTGAGTTAACTAAGCTGAACAAGAGTAGTGAGTTAACTCGGGGGAGTAAAGTGTCGTGGTTTGGTGATGATACCAAGGAAGGTCTAATTAGCATGATGATGATCCCAATCTTGCATGGTGACAAAACAATGCAGCATCTAAACTCAACTCCTTCAGTCAAGCGGAAATTAATCAAGCCAGATAATTTTCTCTAGGTGGAATATTCTCCTAAAATATAGGATATTGGATAATGACTAGTGTATTGACTAATAAAAGGAAAAACCTTGGAAAAAGAAATCCTAGGTGTGTGTGGAAATGCTTTCAACTTTTAGCAGACATCACTATGGTGAAAATAAAGAATGGGTCCAGAGCAACTGAGCCATGTTAGGTACCCAAATACAAAGAAACATTGAAATAAAGTGAGGAAGGAAAACCTCATGGGAAAAACCCCCCTCAAGGTGCAATGTATGTAAAAGAAGAACTCAGTTGTTGACAAATTGTGTCCCCTTCCTCCAAAGGCAACCATGATAGATTTCTATAAGTGAAGGTCTTGGTGAGAATATGTCTCGTCTATTAAAAATGAAGCGTAAGTCGATGATCCTCATTATTATAAGTCCCACATATGCTTAGTGCATGTGGATATCGATGTGCCTCAACTGTTGTCTCTAAAATGGATCTCTACAGAAATCCAGAGTGCTCTAGTTGTCACACAAAATGAAAATCAACCGATGAAACTCAATGCCCAAATCAATGAGAAAAATTTGTAGCCACATAGCTTGAATGTTTATGTTAACTACCCTTTTGTACTTTGCCTCGGCTGAAGAGAGAGCAATGGCAGCTTGCTTCTTTCTCGACCAATGAGATAGGCAGAACCAAGACTAAGTGAGTAACAGGATGTGGACTTGTGATCAATGATATATCACTAACCCGATTGGGTCGATGTGATGAGATCTAGTGTATATTTTGTTGAATAATGAATCCCAAGGTGATGGTTCCCTGTACGTATTGAAGGATAGGCTTTGTATCTTTCTAATGTAGCTCATGCAGATCCTGTATGAACCTGTAGATTGTTCCAACTTCATAGGAGAGGTTTGTTTTGGATTGTGTGAGATACAACAAAATCCCCACTGCTGTTTGTATCTCCTCAAGTTTGACTCCTGATAAGAAAAGTGGGAGAAAGACTTGAAGTCTATCATGTGAATCTCAAGGAGATCTCATGCATGCTTGGCCTAAAGACAATTTGATGTCTAATGCATCCTCTTGATCTGAGTCCAAGGAAGAAGTGTAGGACCCATGTCGGAGTCATCAAAAGCATCATAGAATCATCTTGATTGCATCAATCATTTGAAGTCGGGCACGTGATCATCAATTCATGACCTCTGAGACAAAGTAAAAGTGAATCAGTCGTTCGAGAATGCCAAAAGACATTGATGCGATTTACAACGTCTGGTCTGTGACAGCGGTAGGTATCCATGTTACATACCATGTCTCGAAGTACCGCGAGGCCGTGAGGGATTTCTTGATCAATGAGGATGAGATGATCTGCATAAATCACAGGAGTTGCTCCATGTGATCCTCGGAGAGATCCGTGAAGAAATGCACATTCTTCCGCGTTATCGATGGACTTACCATCCCTTGGTTTTCACAATGGAGAAAGAATGTCAATGCATTATGGAATCATCTTAGCTACTAGAAGTCTCATCATAGTCAATACCATGAACTGTTGAAAGCCTTTGGAAACAAGAATGGCTATATCTGCTAATTTTTCCATCCAATGTGCTCTTGGTCTTGTAGACCCATATGCATATGAAGTTTCCTCATGAAGGAAGAGACGAGATCCCATTCGTGGTTCTCGGGGAATGTACTCCTCACATGCTTCGGGATTCCAAAAGGGATTCTAAACTGACCTTGCCATGGGCTGTGGATCTGAAGATTGAACTAAGAAAATATGTCTAGAAATGGTTGAGTGGCATTGGAGTGCTGTGAGGCTCTCAATCCCGGTCCGAGTCCTCCTGTGTCGGTTGGATCACCAAGTCCCTGCATCTGAAAGAGTGATGCTGTGCCTGCTTGGGCCTGCTCTGGCTCTTGCAACTACATCTGGATGCCGAGAATCTGCATCCCATTTGTAATGACAACTGAATGCGAATCCTCTGATCCTCACGAGATCAAACTTCGGTATGAAGAGTGCATGTGCATGCTCACCATCTCGGACAAGTGGAAGAGTGAAGGTGTCTGCATCAAGTTGTTGAGGTACATGCGAGACACTCTCGGAGTGGACACTCAGCTCAATGATGAAATTCAGTTCGAGGAAATATCAATAAGCCAATATCCATTCACCTTTGTCGGGTATCCAACAAAAATGCTTTCTGCTCTGTGGATCAAGTGCCTTCCTCTTTTAGATGGAATCCATTCCCATGCACATGAAACGAAAATGCGAAAGTGGGTCACTTCGGTTTATGATTCGTTCAAGCCTGCATTGGAGGGTCTTATCATGAAAATATGGATCTATGGGAGATATCTGTTTTGGATGTATGTTACACATTTAAGTGCTTCAGATCCCGCATAGTCTTTGTGGTAGTGACTTTGCATGCGACATGCCATCTCCCTTTAGGATCGGTTTTCCTTTCAGTAGCTCCATTTTGCTGAGGTATTATAGAACGCTGTGTGTTGCAACTAAATTCCTACCTCATGGAAAAGATTATGGATCTCATGATTTACATACTTTCCCCCATTATCAATTTGGAGAACTTTTATCTTCTTTCCAAACTTTGTCTCAACCAAGGCACGAAATCTTTGAAGTGTTGGACCTCGGATATTTGCAGGAGAAAGAAAATTCATGTGAAGCATTAGAAATCATCAACAAAATGAGAACAAACCTAAACTCTTTCTTGATGGATGGATGTGGAAAAGGACCCATAAAATCACTATAGGATTAGATCTAAAGGTGTGGAAGCTTCCTGAGACTTTCCTTTGTGAATTTCTCTTGGTGTTTTCCGAGAACATCCCTCACACACTCCTTGGAGAAATGGATGTAGACCATCAACCAACCTTTGCTTGCTAAGATGTTGCATGTATCTGAAATTCAAATGTCAAACCTTTAGTGCCATATCCTAATACTTTCATCGGCATGATGTGATGCATGAGGTAGGTTCTAATGAATTGAAAAAATTATACAATCTAGGCGATGGTTACCTCATTGGTAGAAACCTCGGAGTTGGTTTGCATGTCATAGATGTCCACGACATTTGGTATGAATATGAATTTATAGTGCTAGAACACCATCTGATACGGAGGAGAGAAGGTTATTGGACATTTTGAGGCAGTGCAACACATTCTCGAAGCTCCATTAGTGGGATTCAATACTTCCTTTTCTGGTGACTTCTACAGAAGATTTGTCCCTCATCGGAATAGGAGGACCTTTGAATGCATCTAATGAAGAATATACTATTTTTGAGGCATCCATATGATGTGATGCTCATGAATCTACAAGCATCGGGAGGGAGTTGATGGAAATCAAGACATGGCTAGAATTGTCTTTCTTGGAATTGATCTTTTAGCTTCTTCTTCTTGGAACCCTGGGGGATGCGATCTCCATGGTTGTTTGTAAGTATTTTGAGACATCATATCTATTTGTTTTGCATGCATGTGGATTACAGATGGAATCATTGTGACAATACATGCATTTATTCCTTTCTTCCTTTTCTTCCCTTTCCCCTTTGGATCTAGAGCGTCGATGAAGGTTTTTTGTACCCTTCCTTCTTCTGATGTGCATGGAAACTCTATTTATCTTTATCTTTAGATTTATGATATTTGTAGCTGCCATCATGCACAATGAGTGCATCATATGGGCCTTTGATTATGCCCATGTTGATGAACTTGGTTTGCTCTTGTGTGGGGGACCGATAAAAGTCCTCGAGAGAAAGCATCTTCGAGAATTAATCGAGGCGAATCTGTGATATGGAATGTGAATCTGAATATAGAATTCAATACCAAGCTTATGGATGAGATAGGTGAGAACCATTTGTTTCTCCTCCTTGATTTATGAACCCTACAAGTTTTGAGTTATGACTTGATGAAATCTTTGAATTTTGTAAAGAAATCTTTGATATTATCGAAGATTTTTGGATACAATGGCTTGACTCCACCTCCGGCATGTAATGTCCCTTCATCTTATCATGTTTTACAAATATCCCTTCCAAGTTGGTCCAAGCTTCATTGAGAGTCTTACGAGGAATATATATGTAGAAAAGGATATTGGGAGAAATAACAGAATTGTTCTAAGTGTCTCATCCATGCGATTTAAAAACTTGGAATTTTCTATGGTTAATCAATAGGTTTGTTTCTATATTCAAAGGTGCTTTGTACAACCCTGCAGTTTAGGTATGTATGGTTATTTTTCTCCTTCCATGCAAAATAGTTACAAGGTGTAAGGCAGATTCTTTTGGAAATCCATCTTTCTGTTATCTTCAATCTTGTACTGCAAAACATTTGGTGTAGCTTTTGTAGTAGTCATTAGCTCGATACCATATAAAATGTGTTGAACACGCATGAGAATGGAATCTAGACAAACAATAATACACACATTTTTCAAAGAATTGAAAGAAGAAGAAGGAGAGAAAGAAATGAAAAGAATTCTCATTAGATTGAATAATGACTAATTTACATGATATACTTTGTATAACTTAATTAATGCACACTGGAGGAGAATTGTATGCGCCATAGTGGTGGTCTAAGTGATATGTACACACACACCAATAGTTAAGGAGTGAAGGCGCCACATAGTCTAGTCTCTGTTGATTAGCAGTGACTGCCTCCTAGTTGAGTTAACTTGTCAACTATTCTTTAGTTAACTGATTGAACATAGGGTAGTGAGGAGTTAACTCAACTAATCAAGGGTAATGCACCCGAGTCACAGTACAGTATTGATACCAAGGCAAGGTCAGATTAGCATGGTGATGATCTCAATGTTGCATGGTGATAAAACCAATGCGACATCTAAACTCAACTCAACTAGTCAAATTGAAGTGTCAGCTGAAAGAGAATAATATTCTTTAGGTGGAATGTTCTCCCATAAAATATAAGTGGATAATGAATAATTATGAATAATAAACAAAGGAAAAACCTTGGGAAAAATAAATCTTAGGTGTGTGTGGAAATGCTCCAACATATAGTCTAATATATATTCTATTATTATATGTTATTATATAGTCTAATATAGTATAAAGTATAAAATTTAATAATGGCGACATTATTTAATAGTATATTACAATATTATAAACTTTATAAATAATATTATATACTATATAGGTATATATAGGTTTTATTTTCGAGGGAAAAAAGTGTATTTTTATTTGTATGGAAAAATACATTCTCAAATTCTCATGGCATTCATAAGTGCTTTTAATCCCTTTACATGGAATTCTTATGTCCAATCCATCATCACCAAAAATTATAAGTTGTTCCTATTTAGTTTCATTAATTGCCACTACAAAACATAATGACATTCAAAAAAAGTACATTAGTCTTTCATCCATAGATTAGTGAAAGTCTATCGTGGAACAAAATGGTGCTTATGATGGCTACAATTATGTCCATGTTTCATGATTATATTTTATAGTATGTACATTATAGATTATTGAAACAATCTAGGTTCCTTGTTCTTTTGAGATCCCATCTGCAAAATTGTTCTTGTCCCTATAAATATGAGATAGAGATGTATTGTGAAACATGTTAGTGAAAGTCTATCATTAGACAAAAATTTAGTTAGAAACTATAATGGATAAATTTAGGTCCATGTTTCATGATTATATTTTATAGTATGTTCATTATAGATTATTGAAACAATCTAGGTTCTTCGTTCTATTGAGATCCCATCTACAAAATTGTTCTTGTCCCTATAAATATGAGATAGAGATGTATTGTGAAATATGTTGGTAGATTGATAAATTCATCTATACAAGGGTCATAATGCAAAATTCCTAAGTGTAATTTCCTTTTCCATCCATTGGATAACTAGCTTTGAGTCTTCAAAAAAATTTAATTGGTTTACACCATATTCTTGTGCAAATTTCAAGACCAACTTTAAAGCCATCATTTCATGGAAGTTGTTAGTTTCTTGACCAATTCCATCTTTAAACAAAATTTTGTGATCTAAATATAAGTATAGTATGTATAAGTAGACCTCCCTTCTGAAGTTTTCTCTTGAGAGGCACCATCAAAGTATTCCCATGGGATATCCTTATTTATATCCACTTCACCTTGAATATGAGATGTTTTTTCCCTACGCCTATTTATAGCCACTTCACCTTGAATATGAGAGATGTTTTTCCCTACACCTGTGGGTAGGCATTTAAAATAATTAAAGACTATATAGCACATTTGATAAGAAGTGTCTCTTTGTCTTCGACAACTTTTAGATTTCTAGCGAATTATTCTTACTCCCGGATTATGTTAAGTGTAAAGTGTTGTTAAATCCTAAACAAATCCCCATGTTATGTATAAACCCTTATTAATCCATAAATATTGAATTAATATGAATTCTAGTGTTATATTTTATTTATTAGAACCCTTCATTGCACCATTTCATTATATTTGTACCATTTGTCTCCTATATATATGAGGAGACATAGATCATAAGATCATATTATATTATCACATATTGTATTCTAAATCGGATATATTGTAAAATAGTGTTTCCCCTCGAAGTGGACTATATTCATTGACTTTCTATCATTTCCTAGGCGTTGGATCATAACATTTGGTGTCGAGCATTGATCCTAGGGTGTTTCTTCTCCAATCAAGTCATCTTAGCATTTTTGCTATAACTTTTTTTTGGGGATGATTCAGATAATGAAATTTGGAAGTTACCTATGAGTCATTTCCTAGTACTTTTGATACAAATTTTGGGTTTTGATTCATTATACTTTTGAATATATATACTGTGGAAATGAGTTTTTTGATAGTCCTATAACTAGTCTCAAATAGTTGTTTCAAGTAAAACAACCATATCTTGTTCAATGAGGATCCAAATTCTATGAGACCTATTGAATTTGAAATAGGATAGTCCATAGTATTTCGAGTAGAAATTTCAAAATGAGGTATTAAATAGTGGACATGTGGCATTATATACAGGTTATCTCTCTCGAAAAGGAAAAAAAATCATGAGTTTGAAAGTTACCATAACTTTCATTTGCAACATACAATTTTGGTAAGACCTATGGATATATATATAACAAGGAAGACTTAGATCTTAGGATCATATTATATCATCACATATCGTATTATAAATCATATATATTGTAAACAAAGTTTCCCCTAGAGTGGACTGTAATTTATTGACTTTTCATCATTTCTAAGGCGTCAGATCATAGCATTTGGTATCAAAGCATCGATCATAGGGTTTTTCTTCTCCAATCAATTCATCTTAGAATTTTTACTATAACTTTTTTATAGAACGATTCAAAAGGTGAAATCTCTATGGTATTTATAATACATATCAAGGTTTCTCTGGTAACATTTTAATACAGCAGGTCTGTTATACTTTTGAATATAAACTTTGTGGAAATAGGGTTTTTGACTAGTCCTATAACTAGTCTCAAGCAGTGTTTCGGGTAAAACAATCATATCTTGTTCAATGAGGATCCAAAGACCTATATGAGACCTATTGAATTTGAAATAGAGTAGTCCATATTATTTTGGGTAGAAATTCTAGAATGAGGTATTAAATATTGGACCGTGGCATTAAATGCAGTTAGGCTCTCTCAGGAAAGGCCAAAACCAACAAGGTTGGGAAAGTTCTTTCACTTAAGCACATCAATTGTTCCAAAACTAATGGAGTGAAGAAGAATACATTTTATATTGGTTGGTATTATTAGGTTTCTTTTCAATTTAATAGATAACAATGGCCTTAGGTAGGATCAGAGCTTCTAATCACAGATACACAACATTTATCATGGAAAACCCTCATGGGGAAGAAAGCAACAAAAATTATTAATATAGATAGTCAATACAATACCAAGAAATAACTCAAACATAAGAAGATATTCTCTGTTGAGAAATCGCCTCTCTCTTCCTTCCTTTGATGACAAGCGCCTTCTTTTCAAACTTTAACACTAGATGGTGGAAGCTGAGGGTGGTGTGAGATAATGAAGCGTTGGATTCCTTTATTTATACAGCTGGAAGGTGTTGAAAGATTGATAATCTCTTAAATTTGGGCAGGTTATTGTCTTCGAGTAGATTAAAACCACTTCTAATTGGCAGCGTCATGACCTCAATTTTACCATGCTCTTTAGGAGTTTTGACCAATCCCACAAAGGGATTTGGTCAATTACAATGCCCGACATTAGATTAATCCCCTTTTGTGGGTTGATCTAATTAATAATGACTCCATAAATAAATAGAATACTCTTTGCGATTACATATGGCCTGCTTGATTCCCTTAACAATAAGAGTATTCTACAACATCATCCAGAGAGAGAGAGAATGCTTACTCTGGAACAACATTTGGCATATCTATAAATCTGTGAAAGTTTTCTCATCATCACGTTCCACTGACATGGAGCTAGGAGTAGCATCATCATCCTTATCAACATGGCTAAAATAGCATCATCATCATCTTGAGTGTGAGGCTAAAGCAACATCGTCATCTTCTTTAACATGAGAATAAAGTAATATCATCAACATATTTAGCATGAGGGCTAAGTAACATCATCATCTTCGACGCCATGAAAGGTAAAATAACATCATCATCATAATATTCAACAAGGCATTGAAGTGGCATCATCATCATCACCATCAACATGGATTAGTATATACTAACACATCATCATCAATAACAACACAATGATACAGCATCAACAACAACAATATCCGCACGGCACAAAGTGGAGCATCATCATAACAACAACTTGTATCCATCACAGTACGGAGAATCATCAACATAAACACTAGGTTGGAAATCTTTAGCCTTGAAGTTGGCATCCTCAACAACATTATACGAAGTTGAATCTTCAACACAAGAAATTTTGGCATCACAACAAGCTAAAATTGGGAAATTCGGCCTGAGAGTGGAAATTCGACCTGTTGAAATCTTGACATGAAGCTAGCATCAACAACATCGTATGGTAGATCTTGACATGAAGATGCATCAACAACGCTCATTGCGAAGCTAGGAAATCTTCAGCACAAAGTATCAAAACATCGACACAATGGAAATCACCGGCACAAAGGCGGCATCAACAACTTGTCGATACTGACTAAAATATTAACCTGGTAGCGTAACAACTTATAAGCATGAAATTTGGAAATATTGACACAAAGATTTAGCATCAACAACATTTGTAGTACTACGACGCCATCAAAGGATCTACCCATTATCAAAAGATTCCACAGGATCGTCCTAACTGAACTACCATGTGGTACTCTGTGGACCAAAGTTGCTGAATCTCTTGATTCCTAGGATATAAAATCCTATTGGAACTACCACTATTGTCCCGAGGATACCATGAATATATATCCTCCCCCTTTAAGGGAGGGTCCTTTTAGACTATACCAAGATTGTCTAGAAAGTATACAAACTTTACTGCAGAGATAGGGGGCTTAGTCCTTGTCTGCAACATGTTTATTTGTGCCAACACATTGGAGCTTTAAAGATCCTCTCTGCATCATATCATGAATGAAGTGATATCGGATCTTTATGTGCTTTGACTCATAATGGAACACATCATCTTATATAATAACTCAGTTTATCGCATAGGATCACGGTACCTTCCATCTCTAAGATCAAATAGATATGTCAACAACATCGAAACCATATGGATTCACAGGCTGAGCAATGCAACAATGTATGAGGATGCAGCATGCGTGTTGGGAGAAATGTGAGTGCTTCATATAACCCATGAGATCTGCGCTAACCCGGTGAAACAACGTCCCTTAAGGTATCTCATCATATATTTTGAAGCAACAATGTGAACACGTGCTTGGGTTCTACCATATATTGACTCAAGGCAAAACATATATTTGGCTTAGTAATCGTCAGATACATCGAACCAATGTCATGCGTATAGAGTAGCATCAACCAGATTATTGAGGGTATCTACCAGGAGTTTCAACTCTGTTTCCATGGGTGTGTACATGGATATACATTTCAACATGTCAAACCTCTTCATTTTAACAACATACTTCCCTTGGTTAAAGAAGATATTATTTATGCTTTGCCAAACTTCAAGACCTAAAGATGGTGCATTTTAGGTCTTCCCATCAAATTACGTAGCGAGCTTCTAGCCCGACCCAATTAGGTGATAAGAGATTTTCTTCATCTTGTCAAAATACATCATCTACATAGTAGTAACATCATTGTATCATCATTCATAAACTTGAGATAAACGTTAGAATCAGCTACTCTTTTTAAATCCTAAGCTCGTCATAAAATTGTCAATTCTTCCATACCAGACTCTAGTAACTTGCTTCAACTTAAATAGAGATCCTTCTTCAACAAGCATACATGAGTCTTTCTATCTGCAATCTTCAAATCAAATTTTCTCTCATTTGCATTGTGCAACTCAGTTTACATACATGCATACACTTACTCGGATGCAACTCCAATTTTACTTTTTTTCAATCGTGTTCCTGGCTCTATTTGCTCTCTGTGGTATATCTATCTCCTTTGCTTGAAATTATGTCATCTCCTCTTTACTGGGTGTTCCTTCGGAAGCTGGGACTCACCCTTTTGCACCTTCTCTAGTGAGAATGGTTGCTCTATTCCTTGTATTTTTGAAGTCTGAGGAGTAACTCCTCCTATCCATCATGTAACAACTACATGTGGCCCAGAAAGTGGCTCAATGGCCAGTACTAAAGATGGATCTTCTTCTTTCATGGAGGTAACATTATCTTTTATTGTAGTCATGTCTCTCCATGACCAATAATGTGTTGCACCAGCTGCCACTCAATTTTAAATATATGGGGATTATCACATCTCATACTATATGAATCATGGTTTGATGCAGTTTGTCTTCATAAATAATGGAATATTTCTTTAATAAGTGTCTTGTCATAGTCTTCTCCCTTTTGTTGTTAGAATCCTCCTAGACACACATCAAACTTTGTACATATACAACATGCTTGATGCAACGTAGATCAATCTTGGAGGTCAATATTGGCTTCTCTTCTAGTCTCACGGAAGAATCCGCTTATCCTAATTATTTGGTGGCTTCCTTCTTTGTCACGAAACAAGGGAATCTTGGAGAGTTTTCATATCTCCTAGGAGTCTCGAGTTGATCTACTCTTCTCATGGCATATGTCTCCCAGTCTTGGAAGATGTCTTTCATATGATCCTTTCTGGTCGGGGCTTATCCTTGATTTCTTCTAAGTCTGGGACTTCATCATCTCTTCTGAGTATACTTGGTGTTGAATAACAAGTATAAATGAAGGCCGGAGGTGGCGGGCTTCAAACAAGTTCGGTTTCCCATTAAGGTGGCTTTGTTAACCTTTGAACAATTATGCTACCAGTTCTTGTTCTAATGTTCGATCATCTTTGGAACCTTATGCTCCTTACAATCAATCTTCATATGGATACTGAATCTTCAAAAGATAGCTCTTCTTTAAATCTTATTTAATTTTGCCTTGAGTGTATATGGTCATGTACATAGTCTACTATGATCATCTAATATGTTTCCTCATGTAACCTTCATTATAGCTTCCTCGAGGTTATCACATGTGACCTAAAACAACGTCAAACCAGCGTAGAACAAGCAAGAGTAATATGCTTTTGATAATAGTAGATAAAACAATAGCATGAATAATCATCTCAGTGGCTCCTTCAAGCTATCCTTGTGACATGTCTGAAGCAAAAGATCAAAAGTAGAAATACAATACTAAATGAGATCAACACTCTTCTAGTGTTATGATCAAACATTCCTCCATGGTAACTGAAACCAACACAAGAAGTTTCTCCAAGAGGAGATGTTAGTTGTATATTTTACATTAAGCATTTATCTCAATATGCTCATGCTACCAAGTATAATACTTTTCAAGACTGCTACCTCAACTATGGTGTTTTGCCTTGTAAAGGGTTAGTTCTCAACTTGTCATGTGCAGCTTTGAATTTTATCAACTTAATCAAACCTAGAACCTAGAACCTAGAACCTAGAGCCTTGTCCTCAAGAATGAGTGTGTTCTTTTCTTCCAAGTCTCCTTAACTCAAGATAGCCAGTGTTTTCTTCAGCTTGTCTTCTATACTAAGACAATATATTATCTTGGCCAGTTGAGTTAGAGGATAAACTCTATGATCTCAACTTTAATCCATCCTAATACCTTGACTTTTAAATTTGACCAAAGGTTGGTATGGTCATAGCTTCAACATGAAACCTAGATCAAAATAATGTCATAACAAATAGATGCATATATGAATAATCAAACCTGGGTTTCATCATTCCTCTACGAATGTGTTGGATGTTTATATCCTTTTGGATCTATGGTGAGAGATCCCTTCTCAAATACCTTTAAAGGAGTATGGTTAAACATATGTGACTACATACCTCTGATAGCATTTGTAGTTAGTGGCACCATCTGGTAGAAACTTTAATAATTACCAACTCTTAAAACTTCAAGGGTGATTGCAAATGGTCTTACGGCTGATGCTGATTGATGCTTCAATAGAATACTACAATGCAAGTAATCTTGTGATTCTAAAAACATGGCTGTGGCTGAGTGGGTTTTATGAAACCCTAATTTTTCAATGAGCCCTAATTTTCAAACTTCAAATTTTGAAATTCTGATCGAGGAGATAGATCTTATTTGAATTAGGCTGAGTAAAGTTGAGTGTGATTAGATTTTTGAAATACAAAATTTTACCCCTTAAGAGTGAAGTTAATCACGGACTAGTGCTTAATTATTGGTTATGGTTTCTGGTTTTTCAAATACTTCTATTTTACAGTACTTTTTTTTTTTTTTTTTGGTACTTTGTGAAAATTAGGTTTTCACTTTCTGGGAGTTTTTTTCCACTGAAAATGTGCGCTCAATGTGCCAAAATATTCACTAGGGTAGAGTAGCACTTTTCTAGATGGTTCAACAAAATTTCCTCTTCAATAAAATCCCTAAATTTCTTGTACGACAATAGTGACGTTTTTCCTTATCTAGTGAAAGGTGTTCTCATCATCGAACAAGCTATGATACCATGTTAGAGGTTAAGTTATTATTAGGTTTATTTTTCAATTTGCCTGAATGTATTAGCATATGTAGGATCCTTGAGAGAAACACAGTCACAAGATACAAAACATTTATACTGGGAAACCCTCATGGGGAGAAGACCAGCAAATAACCATAATATAAATAGCCAATACAATGCTAAGAAAATAAACCAAACACTATAGAATATCCTCTATTGAGAAATGTGCCTCTCTCTCTTCCTTCTTAAATTGGCAGCAGCTACAGTGACTTCCTTCAAACTTGTGCACTAGATGAGTGAGCTAAATGAGTGAACAAATGGGCGTTGACTTCCTTTATTAATACAAGTGACGGTGTTGAAAGGGTGTCTCTTCATTGTGGCAAGGCCGACTTGTCTTATGAGTGGCTAAAACCACTTTAAATTACCCTAGTGTAGACCTCAATTTGCATAATATATTTAGGGTTTGGACAATTTTCAAAAGGGGATTTGGTCTTTTTGACATGATCAATCCACAAAGAGTTGATCTAATTAATAATGACTCAATAATAAAATAGAATACTCTTTGTTTACAATATTTCCAACATTTCCTCAAATACTCTGAGTAAGTTACCCCAGACTTATAAGGGCTGAAATTGCATAGATATATCATAAGGAAGGTCGGCTAGGAGTACAAATTCCAAATTAAGGGCTTAAGAGGTATGTAACTTACAATTGGCATAATTTTTATTGAAAGATATGTTTTTGATTCAAAATTTATATAAAGGAAAAAGTGGAGAATTATTGTTTTCCCACATGGCTCCAAAGGATCCTCCAAAATTTACTTCACCATATAAACCTCTAGAGAGCTCAACGATGACTCAAGATGATATCCAAGAGATTTATCACTAGATGAAAAAGAGGATCACTGGATATAGGGAACAAATGGAACATAAAATGGATGAAACTATGAAAGAAATATGGATGAAATGGAAACAAGATGCATAAGAAGACAAATGAGAATAAGAATGAAATGAAAAGAAATATGGTGAAATGGAAAATAAGATGGATAAGAGAAGATGGATGACATGAAAAATAAGATGGATGATAGAGACAAATAAGATGGATGACATGACAAATAATATGAAACATACAAAAATCCATGGAGAAATTGAAAAAATATTTTCTTCCCATACAGTGTTTCGTAAGCTAGATGATAGACTCTCTAGGAGATATCAAAGAATAAAGGCATAAAGAAAATGAGGTATTATTACAGTTTGAACTGACTTATGGAAGTAATACTGACAATTTTTCTAGGTAGTTTAACTCCTAATAATTAGAGTTAATTACATTACAGGTTTTATAAATTTAATTTTCCAAGATTGAATTAAAAAAAAATTATGGTACAAAGGCATTTATCTAGGTGAACCAAATAGAAAAATATTTTATTTGCATAATAGTATGGATGAAAGGATTCACATATTAACTATGAACTTTGAGATAAAACCATATCAATGGTATTAAAGGGTATTTAAAAGGAAGTCCCCTTTTATCATTATACTTGGAATTTATTTAAAAGAGACTTAGAAACACAATATATGAATGTTTGGGAACAAGACTACTTGATTCAATTGACACGAATCAATCATAGATATTATTGAAGATTATAATTCACAATTCTAGGTATTGGCCATAGGGGTGGATAAAATAAGTGATGATAATTTATTGGAAGCTTGCATGGGTGGATTAAAGGAATACACTAAACATTTTTCTCAGGACATCTGCAAGTATTATGGAAGTTATGCAATATTCTCGTCATATTCAAGAAAAGAATAAGGTTGAACACAAGTCTACAATAGGAGCACACACATGAAGCAGATATCATTGTGGGGTTCATAATACAAGCATACCTCAATGAAAATGTTAAACACCTCCATAGATAGATGAAAGACAGGACTATGTTTCAAAGTAACATTAGAAAATCTGATAAAGCACATAAATGAAGTGAAGAAGTATTCAACATAGACAGCAGAGGGAAGAAAGATCATGAATTGGAACCATCTCAATATCTAGAGATAGAAGAGACTACTCCAGCGATACATTGTCATGCATTGACTGACATCAATACTCCACAAACCCTCGATGGGATATATCCAAAGAAAATGGTAACAAAATGTTGATTTATTCTAGTAGAGTACCCATAACTTCATCCAATTAAAAAATTGTAAAATATCTCAATTACTTTTCTTATATCCAACACCATAGTTTCCAGTAATGATTGCAGGATGGAGGTACCATAAATTGTTGTGTGTAGTTCCATAGTATTAAACTCAATATAGGATGTGTTGTGGATAGCCCCATGATTTCCATCAAAATGGGAGGTGTTGATGTTGTATTAGAAGTTCAATGGTTACAATCATTAGAACCGGTGTATAATTTTCATGATTTTTTCCTCATAAGGCAAGTAAATTTATGTTAGAGGTATTCAAGGGAAACCCTCTAGAAAGTAGAGTAATATCTAACAACATGACAAATTACTCAAAAAGGGACACAATGGTGTAATTATTGAACAACTGTGTTCACTAGATGTTCAAACATCTATAGCCTTTATCAATGGATCTCAAAAAGTTATCAACAATCATTCCAAGTTATTTGGAGAGGGTGCTAAGAATTATTCACTACTCCAATATCACTTGACCGACTATTCATTTCTGACAGAGCGTAAATCATGTTCCATGTTTCTTTCTTAAAGATAATCATGATACGATCCTAGTTGGTATAGCATCATTTGACACCACAAATTCTCATGATGACTCAATTTCCTCAATTACATCCCTTTCCCTACTTGCAAGACCATTTTCCCCCTTTTCCTCCTAAAAATACTTTTAAAACCCCATTTTGGATTTGATATATGTGACTTTCCTTAAGAATCCCTGCCTTTTTATACTTGTTTCCAGTCAAATAACGGTGTACATGTTAATTTGGCTCAAAACAATATAATCTTGACTTTTTAAGACAGGTTGATGGGTTCTTCAAGTTCCTGACCTCTTGTAGCTCGTCCATAACTACTCCAACTATCAAAAATGAGTATAAATTAGAGCAACCTAGAATTGAGAAAAATAAGAGAGAAATGCATCCTTATGTTGTTAATTTTAATTGATCCACCTTAAGTCCCTTTTTTCCTTATCTAATATTATCTCTTCCATTTGGAAACCCTTGTTATCATAAGTTGTATTCTCCCTATCTTGTCAGGAATAAATCCTTTGCCTTCCTTGGACATGTTTGAGCACAAAGTATTGGAGGTATTGTTGATGATCTCTAGCATTGGGTGGAGGGCAGACATTTTGGGGTATGCAGCAATTATAGGTTATAAATCAAATTTTATGTTGGTTCTTAATAATAAATCTCTGGATTCTCTTCCCGATTTTGTATGTTGATTCATGTTTTTAGTATATTTTCTATATCCTAACGTGAATCTATTATGTAAATTGTAATATTCATGTTTTAGTTGATTATTAGATAATTACTTCTTTGTAGTTTCTTGTCTCTTTGTGTGCAAGATATTCCAAAGTATTGTTGTGGAAGGGTGTTGGAGTGAAAGTCTTCACGTGGGATCCAGCAATCATCAAATGGGTTTGTTCCCTCTCCCATGAAAGTTAGCTATCACAAAATAGTTATTCTTGATTTGAGTCTCAAAGTGGTATTTTAGGGTATCTCTATGTTGTGTCCCTGACCCATAGCCATAGGACATTGTTTTGTCAAATTTTCTCCAGAGTTGATTCTCCTTTTGGGTGAATTAAATTTTCCATGGTTTACATTTTCTTTGAATCTTTTCTATGTCTTTCTACACCTTTATCTAGCATTCTCTGTAATTTTTGTAATCCTTAACTGAGTCCTCAGTTTTCTCTCTTGAGGGGTTTTATTGGGTGTGCATGTTTTGCTTTAAATACACTCATGGCTTTTCTTATAGTAGTGTACCTCGTTGGTTGTTAGTGAGACAGTCACATACATGTTCTAGGTTTGAGTTTTTCTCTTCTGGTCATATCACTAGAAGTTGGATTGTTCTACTGTAGGGTCTTCTTGGATCCTGTGAGTCATTCTTGGATTATTTTTTGGGGTTTCCATTCTTTTTTCGCTTTCTTTTGATCTCTCTGTTGCATTTTGTATTTTGGGATTTAGACCTAATTTATCCAAGTTTTTCTAATTGTATGCACTCTTTCTGCTCTGTAAAATCCTACATATGCTATTGTTACATAGACTTTTCTTCCCATAGATTCACAATACCTATTAATATTTCCACCTCTTTATATGTATCCTTGTAGTATGGACATTTCATCATGAGATGAATTATAGTTTCTTCTACTTGGTAACATTGACAACACCATCTTGGCCTTGTAAAATTCCTCTTCTAGGTTTTCTTCATCCCAAAGGCTCAAAGAGAAAAATGGGACCTTGACCTAGATCAATACTACCAAAAGAATACCCTCCTTCAAGTTAGATCAAGCAACTATTTATTCAAATATCTAGAGGTGTTGGTCCCTAGACATTGGAGATTATATCTCTATCTTATGTTATTTCATAAAGAAAGGAGTTAAAACCCTGTACGCAATGATCAAATTCAATTCTACCTATCTGAAGTGGATTCCATGGATTTGTCGTCCAAGATCTTTTATTAAGGCCAAGAACTCATGAACTTGCTTATCAACACTCATCAAGGATCCATATCTTCTTAATGGACCCTTGCAATCTTGAGTTGGGTCTCCTCACATTTTTTACAATGGAATCTGCAAAAGCATGGAACGTTGCATCAACTAAAACAAAGGATTGGCTAGAGTGGAAATCGTAAGGAGGGGAGTTGGCAACCCCTTGTGGTGAAAACATGAAAATCAAGGAAAATAGAAGAGGCAAACTCTAGTTGGCCATGTTTGTCAAATTAAATTAATTATGTCATTACTTCAAATTGGTACAAGACATCATTGTGAATTTGGCTCTATGGATCTTCTACATTAAAGGGATTAAAAAATATGACATAAATGAATGCCAATATCTCTATTAGAAACAACTCTAATTATCATAAAGAGATAAATATGTTATTTTTGAAAAATTAATTACCATAAGGCACTATTATTGTGAAGAAAGCACAAGAAAAACGATGTCTTAATTGATATGATACCTAATTCATGATCTTGTCATGGGCAAGGACATGTATCTCAAGTGAACTAAACCCTTTACTCTCACATTAACCACAATTTTAATACCAATAATCATATATTCATAGACACATAGAGAGAAACAATGTCAAGCATCTGATAAGTACACAGAGGTGTTGTTCGTGCATCTTCAAAAAAAATTGATCCTTTTTTTCATCCTAGATCACGTTACTTTGGTGATATTTCTGTTTGTGGTGTCATTGAAAATTGATTTGTAAATTAGTTAAAGCAATATACTCTCATGACAATTATTGAGGAACCTATTCAACCTACAATTGATTGCATTCATCTTTTGTGAATGATATAATAGAGGATGTGTAGGCAATGCAAGGGTTTCCCATTGCCCCATCAAACATTATAATTATAGATCAATCCTATGCTTCAAACACTTTGTTGGTACAATAATTATACTTAATTCCCATCTCAAATCCCTACATAGATTTGACAATTGCTTAGTTTAACTTGAGGTGCAACTGTTTATAAATGTTTGAACAAGGATGATAGGGTGCCTAGAAACACTCGCAAACATAGCTCTAATCAATCTCTAATTAACACCACCTAGTTGAATGGCTGCAAATTCCCTCTTGCAAGTTCACCTCTCTACATACCAATTTACCTCGAATCTAACCTTCCTTTGAAGCCAACCTAGACTAATAGAGTTGCTCCATGTTTCTCTAACCATGGCTAAATATGAATTAATTTGGATTATTTTTCCTTAAGAGACAAGCAAAAAACTCTAGTTATGTTTTGTCCTTGAGATAATGAATCTTGTGACTTATCGTTAGCAAGCGATAGAAGGCGGGACCACTGTGCATTAGGGAATTCTTTGGAACTAGCGTTGGTGATTGAAGCCGATTTTAATCATATACTAACTGGAGTGTAAGATTACAGCACAGGCCTTGGAGCAGTGCAGAAGTACCTTGAGACACATTTTGAAATAGCAAGAGGGCGGGAGTTCCATTACACAGCTCTTGAACAGGATTGGTGTAAGATAGCAAGTAGATTAAGTTTAGAGTAGATAAGTAGGCAGAGGAAACCCTAAAATCCACTGTGTGATTAAATAAGTTTTGCCTCCCGGATAGGGTTATTTTCAGCCTAGAAATCATTTTGTGAAATTGTAGAGTGTGAGGAGATCTAGGTTTTAATTGATTGAAAGGTAGTGTATTTTAAGCCATTTTGGCACTTTGAATATAGAGGAAGGAAAACAGATCAATACATGGGTGTGTAACTTGATCATTTTACAATTTCCTTTCTGTTTTTATGAGCAGGTGAATGAATCAAGATGGGAGAGAATGAGGCATGAATGTTAATTTGAGTTTTAATTGTTTCTCTTCATTTAAGCTCTACAAGGTGTGCATCAAACTAGATAGGAACATAAGGAGATTAGGAGGAATTCCCTTGAAAACCCTTGGATCAGGATATAGAGAGATCCTTAGGCCTTAAAAGGAGTCGTGAGAAATGAAGTCACTGAATGAATCTCGGGAGGAATAACACTAGAAAGAAGTATTCGAGATCCATGAACAGCTCCCACTGAGAAGCAAAAGGGTACAACTATGAGGACTTAAGTTTTAGAGCTTTGAGAGACTAGAGCTGGAGAAAGTGTGTGATCCAAGTCACAGGTGGAAATCAGCAGTTTATACGATTGAAGACAAGTACCTGGCCATTAACATTCTTGTCATCTGGGAGAGGAAAACCCACAGAGAACTTGAGCGGATGGTAGAGAAAGCCTAAAGGAGAAACGTCGACTGCAGGCCACGTTGGATCCAAAGTGGGAGTGCACGAAAGGTTAACGGCAGAGGGCCTTTCTAGCACTTAAAACTAGGAGGATGGAGTCCTCTATCAAATAGATCTGGATTGTTGGTCCATTTCATGATATCATTTATCGTGAGTGGGAGGACACAGGTCCTTGACTACCAAAACCCTGAATCACGAAATAACGATTATGAAGACAAGATCAGGACCCTCTAGGATCTTGAGGCATTGAGTCGTTGATCACTTGTGAGGAGTGTTTAGAGCATTTCCTTGACAGGAGGAGGAACAAAGCAGCGGACTCTAGTAGAAGTCGTGAAACAAAAGAAACATTGAAGTGATACGCAACCATCATTGAGAGTCACAGATTAAGTAGATCCCAGCGTCATCCTTGATTACAAAGTGTTATTGACTTGGGAGAGTTAAGTAGCGCCTTCATGGTAGAGATTTTTTCTGGCGTTTGAGTCATGTGATATGGGAAGAGGAGAACTAACCTCCAGCACTCATGGGAGTTTTAGGACTTGGAGGGCAGGACTCGTTATGAAACAGAATTCGTGAAGCGTGACCGTTTTGGGATTAAGCCTGTGGTCCCTTTTGCAATCACAGGTGGAGCTCACAGCCTAGTGTCAGTTCTTGTAGACAGAAACCTGAACAAGAGCACAATGGACTTAGAATAGAGGTTTGGCTTAGAGCCAAGAAGATTACGTTCGGCTCCAGTGGAAGATCACGGCCAAGGAGGTCACACCTTAGGAGGATAGGGAGTCTGCATCAGGGTTATGTCCCGAAGCCTAAATTGCCGTGCTGTGGACTTCAAGCGAAAGAAAGAGAAAGAGGGGATCTCAGAGAAACTACAGTGTACTCTATGTGTGACAAATAAGTGAACACAATGCCACTAAGGAGATGAGAAGAGGCACCTTTAGCCAACCATGTTGTAGAGAGGCAGATGCGAGAACTTCACGCAAGATTGGAAACAATGGAAGAAGCACAGAGAAGAGAACTTGATGTTGGAGACATCAATGATGGAGAGAGCGAGGAAGTTTTGGGTGAGAATGTTGTTGAAGAAGATGCAGGAGAGGGTGTTGCAGAAGAACATTTGTTGAGAGAGAGAAGTTTCGGGTTAGAATGAGCTAAGATAGACATTCCAATGTATTAAGGAAATTTAGATGTTGAAGATCCATTGGATTGGATAAGATCCATGGACAAAACCGACTATGAAGATGTTGATGAGAGGAGAAAAGGTGGGCAGTGATCCACCAGACTAAAAGGGCATACATTGTTGGGGTGAGACAAGCTACTTGTTGAGAGGATAAGTAAATGAAAGCAGAGGATAAAGAGTTGGGGCAGAATGGTAGCCAAAGCGAAGGCTGATTTATACCAAGGACCTATCAAATCAATCTTTTAGGAAATACGAGAACTTGATACAAAGGATGAGAGTTAAAGTACAGAGTTCTCTTGGTGAACATCGAGGAAGCTGGACAAAGAGAGAGATGAAGAAAAAGTTACCAGATATATAAATGGTGAATCTGAGAAATCTAGGATGAGCTTAGTATGATGTCAGTAAGAACCATGGAGGATGCTTATCAGATTGCACTGAAGGTAGAGGATAGATTGGCCAATAAAGACAGCCAACAAAGCAGAGGGGAAATTTTAAATAAGGGTAAGGGAATTTTCCATGAAAAGACTTAGAGCCCAAAGTTGATACTGGAAAGTTTCACAGTCATAAAGAGAGAGTAGGAAGTTCCCAAGGAAGACATGGTTTTGGAAGAAACTCTTCTAGAGGAATAGGTAGAGGAGGAGAGTTAAGGTGTTATGCATGTGGAAAGATAGGACACATGTCTTGAGAATATCCCGAGAAGAAAGAAGGAAGGAGGAGGATTCCACATTTCAAAAACACAATGAAGAGATGTTGAAGCAGAAGATGCAGAAGGCAGAATATCCTTAATTATGAGGAAAGTTATCTTGAAGCCAGTGAAAGAGATGGAGAATCCAGTCAAAAGGAACAATTTGTTAAGAATTTCTTGCAATACAAAGGATAGGGTATGAAAATTAATTGTTGACAGTGGAAGTACTGATAATTTAATATCCATGGAGATGGTGGAAATTGGAGTTGAAGACATTGCACACCCAAAATATACAAAGTCTCATAGTTGTAGAAAGGACTGCACAAGGTAATGATTACTAAAACAATGCAGTTGAAATTAAAATAGGAGGTTATAAAAAGATGAAATCCTATGTGATGTAAATCCCATGGACGTATGCCACATACTATTAGGAAGACCATGGTAGTTTGACGAGAATGTCATTCATGATGGGAGGAAAATACATATACATTGGAAAAGAGCATTTAGAACACATATGTTGCCAATAGAGGAGAAAGAGAGAGTGAAAGGAAGCTGACTACCGATCATGCTTCTCATGAGTAGGAAGGAACTCACGAAAGAGGTCAAGGAAGAGCAGCAGATGTAGTTTGTTGTAGTAAAGGAAACCCAAAGTTATCCATACAAGTACATCAATGGATGATTTATGCGAGGAAGTTGAGGGCTGTTGCTGGATAGTCCCCAGTTGATATAAGTAGTGGATGAAACAAACCTCTTTGCCACCCACTCAGATATGAGTCATCCTGCTCGACTTGATGAGAAAGCAAGTCTAGCCAGAAAAAAAAGTAGCATAAATTGACACCTCCCAGCAGGAGAATGAGTAGGTGAAGAACCTAGTCCAAGAGTTGCTAGACAAGGATTTGGTGGGAAGAGTTTTGAGTCCATATGCAGTGCCAACTGTGTTGAGTCTCAAGAAAGATGGAGGATGGAGAATGTGCCTGAACTGAAGAACTATCAACAAGATCACCATCGGGTAATGATTTCCTTTACCGAGAATGGATGATTTAATGGATTGTTAAAGTGGAGCAAATTTATTTTTAAGATAGATACGAAAAGTGGATATCATGAGATCAGGATGAGAGAAGGTGATGAATGGAAAACAACCTTTAAGAAAATGAGGTTTGTATGAGTGGTTGGTTATGCCATTTGGCTTAACAATGCCCCAAGTACTTTTATGAAACTGATGAATGAAGTGCACGAATTTCATTGGTATGGTTGTATATAAGGATGATATATTGATCTTTTAAGCAGGGACTAAAGAGGAGCATTTGAGGCACCAAATTACAGAAGTGATGAGAGCTGACATGAAGCTACTTGATAAGTCTGAAGAAATCCTCTTTTATGAAATAGAAGTTCATTTACTTTGGTTTTGTGGTCTCTTCAAATGAGCTGAAGATAGATCAAAAGAAGGTGGCGATGGGAATGGTGCGTCACCAAAAAGCATATTCAAGGTAAGGAGCTCCTTGGATTAACTAGCAAGTTTCTATAGGATGTTCATTAGGAATTTCAGTGGGGTTAGCGTAGCAGTGATGGACACGGTGAAGAAGAAGCACAAGTCATTTAGATGAATAGAGGAAGTAAAACTTCAATATATTAAAGGAGAAGATAATAGAAAAAAAACATCTTAATTTTTACATACTTCAGGAAGACTTTTCAAGTCAAATGTGACACAAATGGATTTGTGATTGGAGCAGTCTTAAGTCAGGATAACATACATGTTGCCTATTTCAATGAGAAGTTAGATGAACCAGAAGTACTCCATATGACAAGGAGTTTTATACCACCATTCAAGCCTTGAAGAATTGGAGACATTGTTGATATGGTATTTATAGCAGGTATTTACCTCTGCGATATAACAGCGAGAATGGGAATACTCCAAGAAGCAAGAAAGAAACCTAATAGGTTGGCTAGTAGCCTAGAAGACATGTCATCCGATAAGATAACTTTGTGGGTTATTAGCCTCCAAGAGAATTAGTCTAGAAGAAATAATATATAATGGAGCAGACAGGATACCCGAATGAGAGAATCCCATTGTGATTGGCAATTACTATAATCTGAGGAGGCCGGAGTCTGTTTGGCATGCAGTCTGAATTACAAAGCAACACTGATAGCATTCACGTGCTTGATTTTGTCTCGCATGAGTTTACTAGGAAATGCTGCCATTCTGATTATTCTTGACTATGAATCACGTTTGGCAGACTATCCCTTAGTTAGGGTTTGGACTATCTGATCAACTCTTATTTGATACACTAGGAAAAGGTATGCTACTACTGTTTAGCTATCTAACTGCAAGGTTTTTCTTCCGGGGTGATTCTCTGTCAGGGTTAAGGTGCTGGAGGGTGGCTTTGGCCTATAGTTGCAGAGTGACAATAGCGATATTGTCAATGGTAAAAACGAGCATCCATTATATTCTAACAATTATCTTGTCCCACGGGAATTTGTCTTATATAGAGATAACCAAGCTTTACAACTCATATGAGACAAGAAAAATTGAATCAAGAGCATGTAGAAATATAGGTTTAGTTTATGCAGAATTTTACTTTGTCATAAACATATATGTGGAAGTGCTAACAAGGTTGTTGATATACGTGGAGAGATGTTTTATTCTGAAATTCCAGGTGAACCTTGGGGTTTGAACACCTTAAGAGAATGTATTATTGTGATGATCTGAGACTTCAAAGGAAGCATATGAAAAACATGTACAAACCTGTGTTGAGAGATAGAAGTCGTTAGACGAGTACATGATTCCGGAAAGAAGTTGTTGAGGAAATGGGTTGTACATACCAAAATGATCAATGAGTGATAACCTTTTGAAGGAAAATATTAGTGGGGGATTGGTTGGACATTCCGGCCATGATAAAACATTTACACAGTTGAACAATTCATACTATTGGTCGAGGTATGAGAAACAGAGAGGTGATAAAGTTTGTAGACAAATGTAGAATCTACCAACAATACAAAGGGGAAAAGATAAAACTTTGGATTGTATCAACCATTTCCAATACCGAAAGGCCTTGGGATGCAATGGCTGATTTGTATTTAGAGTTATAAAGACACAAAGGAGATTTGATTCCATGTTGTGGTAGTGGATAGGTGTTCCAAGATATTTTATTTTCATCCCATTCCAAAAGACCCTGATGATGCAACATATGTTGCAAATCCGTTTTTCAGAGAAGTCATTCGAATTCACGGCTTAACAAGGAGCATAGTTTCAAATCGAGACACAAAGTTCATAGGACACTTTTGGAGGACATTGTGGAAGAAAGTGGGGATAGGTCCTTGACTCATCTTATCTTCCTCAGACGGATGGACAGACTGTGGTGGTGAACAGAAGTTTGGGAAATTTATTATGGAGTTTGGTCACTGAGCATCACAATCCCGGTGGGATCCATTTAAGCATAATTGCCTACAATGACTCACAAGCAGTCTTGGGAGAGCCCATTCTAAATTTTGTATGGAATGCAACCTAGGGTAGTATCTATGTTGAGATACTTGGAACATAGTGAGATCATAAGCGATGGAGCAGAAGATTTTTCCATTGAAATGCTTAAACTCCATAGCCAAATCAGAGAAAAATAACAGATTTCTAACCAGAAATACAAACTGCAGTGATCTGACTGTCTTGAGAACTATTTGAAGTAGAAATCGGGTTTTAACATCTAGGAAAGGTTCCCAATGGGGACATATAACAAGTTGAAGATGAAGAGATAGGACCATGCAAGATCCTAAAGGAGTTTGTGCAAGCTATGAGATTGAGTTGCTAGATGGTGGGTGCATTTCGCCCATATTCTATGTTTCAGACACAGCCATCATATTGAGGAAAGATATATGCCTATAAGGATCATAAGATCAAGAAATATTAAATTAGGAGAAAACGGATGCCTATGGAAGAAAAACCACGAGATGGAAAATTGTGGATCAAAGTTGGCAAGACCGAAGAAAACCTATTTGAATATCACGGTCAAATGGAAGGACATAATCGAAGATACCCGTTGGGAAAATGAAGCTACCATCAGGAAAATTTTAGAGGAAAATCAGTCTGTAGGAGATTATGGACAGGAGTCCATGAATTTCTATCAAGAAATTGTATGATACTGCAGAGAATCGTTGGCAAGTCTTGTGAGAGGCATGACCACTCAGTACGTGGGAGTTCTTCCAAAACTTCAATGTTGGCATTTGCAACCGATTTTGAAATACTCCTTAACTCGGTAGCGAATTTTAACTGGAGTACCTTGAACCAGTGCCGAAATTACCCTTTGAGACACGTTTGAAAATGCTTAAGCCAGGCGGAGTGTTTTCATTACGGCTCTGGATTGAGACTAGTTTAAGATAGCCAATAGATTAAGTTTTAGAGTAGATAGTAGGGAAACCACAAAATCCCCATGAGTTAAATGTTTTGTATGCCCAAATAGGGTTGGCTACAATATAGAGGAAGTTAGTTGTAAAGAGGAGTTAGTAGGAGATCTCAGTTTTCAATGATTGAAAATTGAATGTATTTTGTAGCCATTTTAGGCACATGTGAATATATGAAGGAAAATCGATCCAAATACATAGTGTGTCAACAGTGTTTGCAATTTCCTTTCATTCTGTTTTTATGAGCAAGTGAATGAATCAAGATGGTGTTGGCAAATTCAGTTAACGGAGCCGGCGAATCGGCGTATACTTGTCATTGATGGCAGAAATCGCGATTTGTAGTTGCGATGATGGTTTGAGTACAACAACAATGAATAACAACGCAACAATGTCCGGGAGGAGAAAGTGGAGTGACTGTTGGATCCCATTCAAATTACCCAAAAGGATGATGGCGAAATTAAGTCCTTGAAAGGCTGCGAGAGAATAAACCATCGGAATCGGAGTTCTCAAGGTCGTGAAAACCGAGACATTGAAAGTCTCGAAATACAGAAATAATCGGGACCGTCCATTTGAAATGACGCGTGGCAGCGATCGGGCACAACCGGGAGAAGCTCGACAGGAAGCTTCATCGGAGAATCAGGAATAGGAGTTTCAAGGTCCGTGAACAATATTTCTGAACTCCGAAATCGCGGTATGTGATTTCGCGATGTAATCGCAGTCGTTAACGTTAGAAGCGATATGGATCGTTAATTTTCCTCATGGAGAATCGAGGATGGGGTTTTGAAATAGCAAAGTCACGCGGCAATAAAAACCCCGGTTGATGTCACGATTTCCGCGATATAATCATGACCGTTAATGTTAAAGCCGATGCGGGCAGATTCATTTCCTCATGGAGAATGCGGGGATGGACTTTAAGTAACAAGAATCGCGACGCCGAAAACGGTGATTTAGCAATATCACGATTCGCGATGTAATGTCCCTTTGACCCGTTAGCAATTAAGCGTTATGGGCAGATTAATTTCCTCATGGAGAAATCGGGGGATCGGGACTTTAGTAACCAAGTCATGACATCAAAACCTCGATTTAGCGATATAGATGCTCGCGCGATTAATCCACAGCCATTGAATCAAGAATAGAGATCTGAACCGTTGATTTAATTTCTCGGAGTTTATGAATCGAATTTGAAAAGCATGAACATAAAAACTGATTTAGCGACATCGCGAAAATAGCGATGAATCTGGGCCGTCGGATCCGAAATGATCGGTGGATGATCGCGGCTCGTGTCGAGTTTCCGAAGTCGCGAATTCAAAGGGCAAGAACACAATCGTAAAGTCCGGTTGATATGTATATCAGCGAGTAAATCTGAACCCGTGGATTTAGATATAATCTGGACTGTTGATTTGATTTCATTATGGAATTTCGAAGATTGGTATTTGGAGGTGACAGGAACAGTGAACATAAGGAATTACGATTCGCGATATGCGAAATGTAGCCTACTTCACATAAAGTCTTGGTCGCGACTCTTGGTCAGGAAGAAAGGAGTCAAGAATATAAACTCCATGTCGGAGTTTAAGAATCACGGTATCAAGGAGACAAGAACACAATACAAAAAATCTCGAAATCGCGATATGCAATATCACGACACTGTCTTAGTCGTTGATCAAGGTCGCATATGGATCGTTGATTTGATTGATTTATGGAATTTACATTATCGGGATTTATAAAGTGAAAAGAACATTGAACATGAAAAATGTCGAAAACCGATTTAAAGGCAAGATTTATAAAAATCATCCTACGGTGCGGATAAGACTTGAATGAGATATAAGGGTTATTGTTTCTTCACACACAAGTAACTCATCAATTACGATTCTACTAAACAAAACAGATTCTTGATTGAATTAGTTATCATTTCGAGTTGCAAAGACATGTGTCATGGTTTTGTAGAATGGAAGGTGAAATGGAGGCAGATTGGAAAGGTATGTATAAAAGAAGATGAGACTGATTGTGTAAAAAGTGGATTTGATACGAAGAAAAAGTATGAAGCCTTAAGAAAGGAAAAAGGAGAAATGCGCCAATATGAAATTGAGCATATGCTGATGAATAAAATACGGAAGGCGAATAAAGAGTAAGTTAGGCAGTGAGAATGACGAGGAAAAAGTTGATCTGTGAGACCTGCTTTGAATAAGCAGGAAGAGGAGGTATAATAGTTTGAAGAAGATCAGGCATATAAGTGAAGAAAGGAAGCGAGTAGAAGCCGGTTTATCGTGTAGTTGTCTGTGTATTCATTATGTGATATTTTAGGGAGGTTGGGAGGTGCTTTAGGAATTGTCTCGGTTCAAGTAGATTACTTGAACATATGGGAGTTATTAGCTGCTCCCAGTTCTTGACCCGGAGAACCGAGTGAGGGTGGTGCTAGGGAGAACAAGTGTTCTCATTTATCTGAGTTAGAACTGTGCTTTGGAAGTTGGTGCTTCCATCGATTGGTCTTTGGAACATTGGGAAGTTGGTGCTTCATCCGGTTGAGTCTTTGGAACACTCGGGGAGTTAGTGCTTCCTTCTAGTGGTGCTAGAGAATCTAGGGAGTTGTATTTTCCTTCAGGTTGGATCTTGTAAAACAGGGGTAGTAACCTCACATTGAGTTGATGCTCAATTGTAAATGATGTCTGGTGAAAAAGGCGCCTATCATTCTAAGAAGAAGAGTTTCTCCCTTTATGGGTTTCCTCGTGAAAATCTGTCTCACAGTGTGTGCTATGTGTGAAGAGTGGTCTTTTTCTTGTCCATATGTTGTATGTTGTTAATGACCACATGAAGAAAGATTAATAATTTTTTAACAGACTTAAAATTGTTTAAGCTCACATACAAGTGATTCACTACTCAGTTTTCCTAGTATTTCCAACAATTGGTATTAGAAGCGGAGTTCCTTTATTTAAAGGTAGATCTGTAAAATCTTAAACATGACAAAGTCATGATGGGACTTCAACCTCTAAGCCCCTCTGTTTGATGGAACAAATTTTAGCATACGAAGATAGAATGAGAACATATTTAATGGCAGGTGTGATGTTTGGGATGTAGTAGAGCTGGATATACAAAGCCTGTTATGCTAGCCAACAAGGATGATAAGTTAGAGTTTAATTTTAGCAGCTAGAGGGATGAATGCTATCTTGAATGGACTTCTTGAAAATTTGAGTTTATGCAAAAGTTATGCACTTTGAGTTTGCCAAAGCAATGTGGGATAAACTCATTAGGAGTTATGAAGGAAATGAGAAAGTAAAGGTGCCAAACTTCAAACCCTCTGATTGAAATTTGAACAACTAAAGATGAGTGAAAATGGAAACAATTAGCAAGTATTTTTAAGAGTTGAAGAAGTGTAAGAAATGCCATGAAGGGTCTAGGTGAGGCGTTTGATGATTCACTCTTAGTTAGAAGATTTTAAGATCTCTGCTAGATAGGTTCAACTTGAAGGTCTCTTCTATAGAAGAATTAAATGATCTCAAGACCATGTCCATTGATCAACTACAAAGGAACTCTAACTTGCATATGAAATGAGAAATTAACAAAAGAAAAATTCAGTACTAGAAGCATCTTTTAAAGAAGCCAAGGCAAAGAATACTGATTGAGAATTTGATGACATTGAGGCAAAATTTGTGAGAAAGGTAAAGAAAGGATCGAGAGAGGGAAAATATCAAGAGGAAGTTGCCTTTCAAATGCTTTAAGCGTGGTAAGATAGGTCATTTTGAATCTAAAGATGTCCCCATCAGGAGAAAAAAGGACGAACTTCGATGACAGAAAAGAAGTACAAAGTACAAGAAATATAATAAGAAGAAAAGTTTGAATTTGCAAATAATGAAAATTCCTCAAAGACACGATAGTGACTCATACGGTGAAGATATTAAATGACTTTGTACTTATGGACAAAAAGGATCAAGATAATAAAAAGCCGCAGGCTGATAATAGGAAAGAAGTTGTATGGTGGATTTGGAAGGAGAACCAATCAACGCACTGGAAGAAATTGATGAGCTCGGATCTAAAAGCAGCTTAAAAACAATTCTTAACACAGTTTGAAAAAGACAAAAAACACGATAGAAGATTTTTTTCTGCTGAAAGTGGAATTAGAAAGGCAAAGAAGATAGAAGACATCTTGAAACAACAATACATCAGGAGAAGAAACTGGTGTGAAGCCCTAGAAGAAGAAATAGTAAAGACTAGAAAAGAAATGGAAATTCAAAGGATTGTATCATCAAAATATACCAAGTATAAAGAAACTGTCGGAAGAATTAACTATACATTTTAAATCCTTGAAAGAATTCAAAGATGGCTAGTTGGGGTATAAGGAAGGATCAAGTAGTGATCATCCAAGTAACTCTGAGATCTATCAAGATTGTCAAATCCTCAAACAATGAAAACAGTCACTCTGCAGAAAAAAAGAAAATCGAAGCCATCAAGATGGAATGAAAGGAAAAACCCAGAAAAGAATTTGTAGACCCGAGGAAAGTTTATAGGCATGAAAGAAATTGACCTCCTCAAAGGAGACAGATTTTTTCAAGGTACAGAAATTTCTTCTATGGTTATTGTTTTCTGCTCTAATTTTGGACACAAGCTATAAATTGTTCTCTAAGATTTAGATATGAACAATCAAGATACTCGAATGAATAACTATCTACCACAACAAGATTGAGACAACCAAGAAACAAAAACATACTGGAGACTATAAATCGGTGATGACTGGGAGAAGGATACTGGTGAGACACAACAACAACTATGAGCATAACAATGGTTATGATCTATTATTCAATGAAACCAGAGATACATGTCATATTATGGACATAAAGGCGTGAGGCATCATTTAAAGAATTATAATCAGTTGATCCCACTTGATAGAAAATATCAGAAGTCACGGAAGAAGTAGATGACAAATGTGGACTAGCTATATTTAAAATAAAAAGGAATCCCACAGGTATATAGATGATGGATGTTCCAAACACATGATTTGAGACAGAAGTAAGTTTCTAACTCAAGTGATAGCAAATCAGAGAATGTAACTTTGGAAATGATGCACCGGGGAAAGGTGAAAGGTAAAGGAATTGTGAGTTTGAATGTAGGAAAAAGAAAGCTCAAGATGTGTTGCTTGTAGAAATTTGAAACATATCGCTTAATTAATGGAGTCAAGTCTGTGACTTAGGGTGTGAAGTTGTTTTTACCACTAAAGACCGTAAGATCAAATCTGTGGATTCAGGAGGAGTAAGCTAGTTGCAAAAGGTATAAGGAGAGAAAACAATGTCTATGTTTAAAAGAAGAAGATGAAGAAGAGATGCAACTTAAGCAAATGTAATATATGAAAGTTGGTTGTGGCATGGGAGACTTGGTCACCTAAACTTTGATCCCATAACCAAGCTCAAACACAATGGGGCAATAAAAGATCTTCGAAGATATCAAAAGCCATATGACTCTATCTGACAAGACTTACAGACAAGGAAAACTTACTAGCACTCAGTTCGTCGAAAACTTTCCTTCAGCAGAAAAACCTCTCCAGGTTAGTACATATGGATCTATATGTGGACCATCAAGGAAAGAAAGTGGAAAAAGTGCTTTATGTTGATTATTGATATTCTTCAAGACTAACTTGGGTTGCCTTTTGAAAGAAGAATCTGAAGCACTTGAAAATTTAAAGTGTTTAAGGCTTTGGTAGAGAATCCATGTGGGAAAAAGGTTAAAAGAAAATGAGTAAAAAGGAGTGCATTAAGAGGAGGAGAGTTTAGTTCTGGAAGCTTTAAAGAAGTATGTGATAAAAATGGGATCAAAGAGAGTACACAATTCAAGGACTCCACAACAAAACAAAGTAGTTGAGAGAAGCGAGCAATTGATCTGACAAATGGCAAGATCTATGATGAATGAAAAAGAACATACCTCGGACATATTGGGTGGAAGCAATTCATCTGATTGTTCATATCCTTAACAAATAACTCATCTCAGACCACAGTGACAAGACCCCTTATGAACTTTGGTTTGGAAGACACACTTCCAATCAAACATTTTAAAGTCTTTAGGAGCATATTTAATGATAAGAAAAATGATGAAAATATTGGCAAATATATTCATTGAGGTTGATGAAGGTATTTTCTTGATTTATACTACAAGCGATAAAAAGGTACAAATGCTACAATAAAAGAATGCATAAACTAGTTGTATAGATATAAAAAGTTGATGAAGGAATTCCGGTCAATGCAGCATTGATGAACCAAGAGCGAAGATGGAGTTGAAGATGAGGATGAGCAGGTCCAAGGATGAGAGAAAAGAAAGAGTGGGTCAGTCAGATGAAGATGAGAACATTTAAATTGATACAAGTCAACAGAAAAGAAGAAAAATCTCCTCTCAGGATTATCAGAAAGAATCATCATGAAAACCGGATAATTGGGGATATAAATGAAGGAGTTGAGACAAGAAGGAAATAGATTAAAGCTTCAGAACAATCTCATGTTGCCTTTTATCTATAGTTGAACCTAAAGATTTTGAGGAAGCTAGCGAGAGAAAGATAATTGGATTGGAGCAATGAATGAATAGCTTGATGATTAGAGAAAAAGAACAATACTTGAAATTTTGTCCCTAGACCTGAATAAGAATGTAATAGGTTCCAAATGGGTATTCAGAATAAAATGAATGAAAAGGACAAGTTGCTAGAAATAAAACTAGATTAGTCTGTAAAGGGATATGCACAAGTGGAAGGTGGGGACTTTGATGAAACTTTTTCAACAGTGGCAAGATTGAAGCTATCAGAATGTCTCTTGCTTATTCTTGTCATAAGAATTTCAAAGTTTGTCATATGGATGTTAAAACATCCTTTTTAAATGGTGACCTAGAAGAAGAAGTATATGGAGCAACCTAAAGGAATCTCATTGTGAGACAATCCCTAATTATGTTTATGTAAATTTGAAAAGAAGGCCTTATATGGACTAAAACAAGCACCACGAGCTTAGTATTCTAGAGCTGGACAAATTTCTACAAGAAAATTTGTCTAGTCTATAATACTAGGCTCGTGGTGCTTTTTTTAGTCTATATAAGGCCTTTTTCAGTTTATGTAGATGATATTATTTTTGTTACTTATTGAATCATCTATCCGATTAGTTTTCTAATTCTATACCGTGAAATTTGAAATGTCCATGATAAGTATCATATTTTCTTGGGTTACAAGTAAAACAAAACTCTGCTTGAGAATTTTTATTTCTTCAAAATATTTGAAAGAGATATTGAAGAAATTTTAGATGGAAGATTCATCTCTAGTTATTTTACCTATAGTGGTTGGTGTAGTGAGCAAAAGATATTATCTCACACGATGTTGATCAAAGGACATATCGTTCAATGATAGGCAGTCTTACGTACATCAAAACATCTCGTCTTGATATAATGAAAGGCACATTGGAATGGTAAAATTACGTTTTCAGTCCACTCCTAAACAAAGTCATTTAGCGGTATCAAGAGAATATTTAAATACTTAAAGGTAACAATGACTTATGGACTGTCGTATCCTAGAAATCAGAATTTCTAGTTAAGTGCTTATTGAGGATCTGGTGGAGCAAAGTGTTGATGAGAGAAAAAACACCGGTGGAGGAGCATTCTTTTGGGTGACTCGTGGTGCTTGGCTTAATGAAGCGAGATCTATTTCATTATCCCCTCTGATGAGAATGCATTGTTGTTGCTACTTGTTGCACACAAATTTTATGGATGATACAAACTCTTAGAGATTTGAAAGTCACTTATACTAATACCATTCCAATTCACTGTGATAACAACAGTTCCATTAGTGTCTCCAAGAATCTCTTTCTTCATTCCAAGACTAAGCGCCCATCCCAATCAAGTACCATTTATCAGGAGAACAAGTTACCAGCGAGGTTGTTCAGTGAATTATATACCTTCTTTAGAACAGATTGTTGATATTTTACTAAACCATTAGCAACTCCTTTAGATATCTTTGTCAAAAGTTTGGGGTTATAAACTCTTGTGTCTAATATTTTTTGAATTAGGAAGTGCTTATTGAATATCTGGTGAATTTCCTAAATGCTTACTGATGGCAGAGAATTAATGTTAGCAACAAGGTCGATTGGAAGAATGTTTCTTCTTTGACATTGATGTCAAGGGAAAAGAGTCCAGTTGAAATGTTTGAGGCAGTCAAGCTGATTAGTCGAATGTAAGGGAAGTTGATTTATTTGAATACAAGTGTTTCTATCAACAAAGGGAGATTGTTGTAGAATTCGAGTTAACGAACTGACCGAATCGGTATACTTGTCGTGATGGCAAGAATGCGATTGTGGTGCAGTGATGGTTTTGAGTACAACAGCGTAGATATAGCAATGTCGAGGAAGGAGAAGAATTCATTGATCGTTGGAATCCATTCAAATTTTCGAAAGACGTGACCGTCGAATCTGGCTGCAGAGAGATAAACCGCTTCGGAATTGGAGTTCTCAAAGATGCATTGAACCCGGGACGTGAAAGTCTCAAAATCGACTATGGAACCGTCCATTTTGGAAGGGACGCATTAAGCGGCGATGCACGAGCTCAGCGGGAGGCTTCATGGAGAATGAGGAATCGAGGAGTTTCCACGAGTCAAGTGAACAATATTCGCAGAACCTGAAATGCGTGTCACGATTCGCGATCATCATGACGTTAACGTTAAGCGTCACGGGACCGTTAATTTTCCTCATGGAGAATAGAGGATCGGGACTTCCAAATAACAAAGTCATGACATCAAAACCCGATTTGTGATGTAATCGCGTAGTTAATGTTAGAAGCGTCACGGACCATTAATTTTTCCTCATGGAGAATAAAGGATGGGACTTTGAAATGAAACAAAGTCACATGACATCCGAAAACCCGATTCCGATATGCGATTTAGCGATGTAATCACAATCGTTGGATAAAGAAGTGATCTGGACCATTAATTTTCCTCATGGAGAATCGGGGATCGGGACTTTGAAATGACAAAGTCATGACATCAAAACCCGATTTAGCGATATCGCGATGCTCCTTGATCAAACCATTGAATCAAAAAGAATGAGATCTGGACCGTTGATTTAATTTCTCACGGAGTTTCACGAATCAGGAATTTGGTATAGAACACAAAAGTTGATTTAGCGACATGTGAAATAGCGATTGAATCGAACCGTGAGATCGAAATAGTCAGGACCCGTTGATCCGCGGCTTTTCATGCTCAATTTAGGGGATCATGAATTCAAAAGACAGAACACAATGCGGTAAAATCGATTTAGCACGATACGAAATCGTGATAAATCTGAACGTCGGATTTGAATTATAATCTGGATATTGTCGATTTCATTATGGAATTTAAAATCGTCGAATTTGAAGGTGGAACATTGAACGCTAAAATTCTGATTTAGCGATATCTTGAGAAATCATGGCATCTTCACATAAAGTCTTGGTCATAGCTCTTGGTCAAGGGAAGAGAAGGAATAAACTCCTTCCATTTCGCGAATCGCGATATCAGAACAAGAACACAATACCTTGAAATGTAAGGAAATGCAGCGATATGCGATATGTAATCATTAACGTTGAGTTAAGATCGCATATGGATCGTTGATTTGAATGATTTATGAAATTTCGTGTATCGGGATTTATAAGTGAACAGAACATTGAACATAAGGAATGACGAAACCCGATTTAAGGCAAGATTTATAAAGTCATCCTACGGTCTGGATAAGACTTGAATAGAGATCTAAGGATTCTTGTTTCTTCACACAGTAACTCCTTGATTGATTGACCTAAAAACAAAATGGATTCTTGATTTCACAATTAGTTATCATTTAGTTGCAAATACATGTGTCTGGTTTTGTCGAGATGGAAGGTGAAGTGGAACCGTCTGGAAGGTATGCATAAAATAAGAAGAGACAGTTATTGAAAATTGGATTTATTGCAAGAAAACAAAGTATAACTGTGAGAAAGGAAAAAGGAGAGTATGCGCAATATAAAATTGAGCATATGTGCAGAGTAAAACCGCAATTAAAAATATGAGTAAGTTGAGCCGGTAGAATAATGAAAAGTTGAGTCACGGGCTTGAACCTGCTGAACATCTGGAGAAGGAGAAGTGCAGGGAATAGTTTGAAGATGGAGACTTATAGAATAGAAAAAGTAAGAACTAAGTTATCTGTGTAGTTTTCCGTGTATTCATTATTTTGATATTTAGGGAGGTTGGGACAGGAAGAACCTTGAGGTTCCAGTGCTTTGAAGCTACAGGACGCCCGGCTTTCCATGGGACATGGAGAGGCAGGGGTGGGGCAGGAGCAGGTGCCTCCCGATTATACGAGTTGGAGCATGCTTGGAGATTGAGTCTTCCATCCGTTGATGCTGGAACATTGGAAGTTAGTCATGGAATACTTTCAGAGTTGGTGCCTTCATTCTAGTTGGTTCTAGAGAATCAAGAGAGTTGTTTCTCTCATCAAGTTGCAGCTTGATAAACAGTGGTTGTAGCCTCACAGTGAGTTAGTGCTCAATTGTAAATGATATCTGAAGCTGAAAAAGATTACCTATCATTTGAAGAAGAAGAGGTTTTCTCCTTTATGGGTTTCCTGCATTAATCTGTCTACGTATTATTACTTTATGTGTGGTGATGGTCTTTGCTTTTTCTTGTCCATATGTTGTATGTTGTGACCACATGAAGAAAGATTAATAATGTTTTAACCAACTTAAAATTGTTTAAGCTCACATACAAGCTGATTCACCTCTGATTGTTCTAGTATTTCCAGCAGGATGGGAGAAGATAGGTATGAATGTTAGGTTTTAGTTTCAATTGTTTCCTCTTCATTAAGCTCTTGCCAAAGGTATTACGCTCGAGCACGAGGAGCATATAAGGAGATTAGGAGAATTTCTGTGAAACCCCTTGGATATGAGTTATCGATATCCCTTAGATGAAAGGAGTGCATGGAAGATCTAAGTCTGAACTAGACAAAGCTCGGGAGGAATAACACTTCAAAAGTGTTATAGAGATCTAAGAATCCATTTCCCGGGAGAAGCGAAGGTTGAAACCTTCGGGGACTTAGAAATTTTCTAAGCACGAGAGACCCAAGAACTCGGGGAGAGAAGCGTTGTGTGAGTAGTCCTGATGGAAATCATCTTCTATCTGATTTGGAACAAGTGTACAATTAACATTCGTACATCTAGGAGGGAAAATACGAAGACTTGAACAAATGGTGAAGCCTCGAGGAGGAAAGCGTGAAACATCTCTTGCCAGTGCGTCGGATCAAGTGGAAGCTGAAGGTTAGCGAGGAGCCTTTCGCTAAAACTTCGGGGAGGATAGGTACAGTCCCCAATAGATACGGACCGTTGGTCCATTTCATGATATCGACTATTGCGAGTTGTCCTTGACTCCCAAAACCATGAATCACGAAATAGCGATTCACCAAGACAAGATCAGGACCGCTAGATCTTCGAAGGCTTAGAGTCGTTGATCTGCAATGAGGAGTGTTTGACATTTCAGCAATAGGAGGAAATGACGGACCGTGAAAGAGACAAAGTTGTGAAACCGCAGAAAGCATCCAAAGTGATGTAATCGTCGTGAAAGAGGGATATATGGGTAAACCAGATCTAGCGTCATCAGCGATTTCGTGTTGATGACTTAGAGGAGAGTGAGGCGGTAGCTTAAATGGTAAGTTTGTGTCATGGTAATTTAGGTAAGGTTGGGAAGAGGAGGAGCTAACCTATGTTAGCCCTCATCGAGAGTTCCGGGGACTGGGAGAGACCAAAGGACTCCAATGTAATGGAAACAGGCCATGAAATACGATACGTTTTTGGAGTTAAGCTTCGTGAATTCGCTTCGCCGATCGCGATGGAGATGAAGCTTCAGCGCCTAGTGTTGGTTTACTGGCGGCGAAACCGCAGGACAAGAACTGTGGACTTGGAATAGAGTTCCATTTCGGAGCCAAGAGAGTAGTTCTGCTCCAAAATGAAGATCGACCCGAGGAAGGTCCACCTTGACCCACTAGGAGGGATAGGGGGTTTGCATCAAATAATCACTACTTTATTTTGCAAAAATATCATGGTCACAAGCTCACACTAAGACTCAATGACCTAAATAGCTCCTTGGTAGATAATATTGCGGCCAATTATTTATATTTCGACAAGCCTTAACATTCTCCTTAGTGATCCCTCCAAACCAATATTTCCTTACTATTAAGGGTTTTTTTATGCCTATGTCAATGCTTCCAAACCCTCTTACTATGGCACAAAATTCAGTAGGATTTAATTAGATAGTTGACCTTAAACAATAAAATCTCATGTCCTTTTTTTCTATTTTCCTAATTTATAGACTACATTATTAAATTGACCATTTATTTGGCATTGTTCCTTTGTCTATTTATTCATTAAAATATTCATCACAAGTGTTCAATTTATAAATAGGTAAGATAACTAATATGTTTTTTTTCCAATTTCCCCTTCATAACACCAAAAAAATAATGATCAAAAGTGTGATCACTTCGATGGCATTGAGTGAATTTGTGTGGGGGCAGGGGGGTGATGGTTACAATAGGATTAAGTGTCTTTGTGTTTTTTAAGGTAGGTCTCCCAAGTTGACATATTTTCGTTACGACTATAAACATCTTAGCCACTAATGTTATTAGTGTTTCTTCAACTAAGAAACCTTCTATTACATCTTAAATTGATAAAATTCACCACAAAAAAGGTCATTGCACAAAGTACAATTACCCCACTTTTCAACATTTCACATTAATGATTGCACCAAAGTCAATAGAATATAGAGCTTTCAAATGATTTATTAAATGATAAAATAAAATGAAAACTATGAAAAAGCTCTCCATAGACTTCTTCTTTCAAAAAAACCACTCAAAATTCTCACAAAGTGTTTCCAACTTTAAAACAACCAAAATTTGGTTGCTAATGCTTCCACCAGAGTTTGGTTGCTAATGCTTCCAACCAGAGTTTGTTGGTCAATGCTTCCAACCAAAGTTTGTTGGCCAATACTATCTAGTCTTTGAGCCATGTTCTCTTATCAATATACACTCTTCCGTTAATCTAGTTACAAAAAACTATTAGGATCAAAACTTCAAAAAATTGTTTCTTATCGTGCTCTTCTTAGCCAAGTTATTCCTTAATGTTTGTATGCTCTTAAGGATGGCTTAACCACAATTGTAATGTAAGTGAATATGTGATTCAATATCTCTACATACACTAATATGGAAACAGTTAAAATATATACAGTATTTACATTTTGTTCTTCATTATGTTGAATGGTGTTGTCATTGATGCAAACGTTAGTCACTGGTGATAAAAATGAAGAAGCCTATGGGTTTACATGAAGGAGTCTCCAAAGCGGTCCCTACACTTAGCAAGTAGCTTTAAGCATGGCCCCCTGGAAGATGCTTTGAAGAAGCATGAAGGCTAGAGGTGTGGTCGAGAATCCCCTACAATCAAGTGAAGAAGCCTACAAGATGTCCAAGATCAAGATTACAATTTGAATATTGTTGAAGGAATTATTTGTGGTCAATTTGGATAACCTATCCTGAGGTAATTTCAACCCCTACAAACTAACTCAGCAGGCTTCGGTACATGGTTGGAAATCTTATTTGATACCTTTCCAATGGTATATGGAAGTTCCTATAACTCCCTAGGAATCTATATCTATTAGGGCTCTAAGGCACCAAACCTCATCTTGGTCTATCAGGGCTCTAAGGCACTAGACCAAGGTATCTAGGCCTATCGGGGCTCTAAGGCACCAAACCTCAACCTTATCTATCAGGGCTCTAAGGCACCAGACCAAGGCATCTCGGTCTATCAGGGAACTAAGGCACCAGACAAAGGCACCTCGGTCTATCAGGGCTTTAAGGCACCAGACCGAGCCATCTTGAAAGGCTGAACCAAAAATCCCTCCTTATATTGCCTTGAGTACATATCCCCAAACATCGAAGTCCAATACCACAACACCACCAACGAGCAACACTCCAAACATTCTTCGAGACTTGACATCTAGCTCTAATAAAATCTTGTAAAATTCAGCATCAAGTAGTTGATTTAGTTTGTCTCCAACCCATAAGGTATTACTGGTAAATATTCTCCTTCATGGTGGACTTATTGACAATCGCCACCTCACAAAATGCAACCAATGCATTAGTTATAATCATAATATCAACATCTTATAGAAAGAATTCACATGCTAACTCTCGCTTGTCATCACCACATGCTTTCGCATCTCATCATAAAACATCTTATCTTAAAATAATTCCATGCAATTACATCATGTCATCACATCGGGATACTATCGATAGAAATCTAACCTCAACATATCTTTATCAAAGATATAACATTGCATCCACATAATAGATGGAACCACATGTTGTCATAACAGCATACCATAACATCATGAAAATGATAGTCATCTCAACACATATCACATGTAGAGTAATAAAATATCAAGAGCGTTATTATCATGATTATTCAAGAGCGTTATTATCATGATTCATCGGTAAAATAAAATAAAAACATGAATTATCATCAAAACATCCATCTAGCACATGGATCTACTCGATTAAGTGTATAAGCATGGGTTGGATCATCAATACTATGAGTTCCAAGTTCTCATCAAGATATCGATTTTTTAAATGAGTTATCTTAATACATTGCTAACCTTGAAGTAAGCCCCAATAAACTAAATCCACCATAATCAAGAAAAGTATTCTTATTGAGTAGTGAAATTCCGCAACAAGTTATTAATGGCATTAATAGTATGGCTTAAATCGTCAAAGTCAAAATCAAATTTCTATGATTATCATGACATTAATAAGTGTATCTACTCTTAATTCACCCTTTTGTTACTCTATCTTGTAGTGCTCTATATATTTTTGGATCATTCCCTAAGGTGTTAATATCACCTTGCATCCCTGGCTCAACCCATTCCAAGGACTACTATAGCCAAATGGACACTAGGTCATAATATTTAAGTTTTCCTTGTCTTTATCACATGCATGAAGGAATGGGTTAGAATTCAATGATTTATCAATAACTAGTGAAATTATCATATCTAATCCCAATACATAACAATCATTGTATATTGGTTTCTTATACACGATAACAAGTGTGTACTCATCCAATCCGACTGTGCATAATTGATTTCACTTTGTTACATAAACTCCAGCAATATGAAATCTTAACAAGGAACCGATACCACCTATATTGCTCAAATACTGCCTCCTATTAATAAAATGTTTTGAAGAGACTCTACAGGCTAGCATACACTCCATGCACATGAGAATTTAATTATTTTATGTGTTAGAGGCATAAATTCACTCAATCAAAGTCTTCTTTCTTAAGTTTCACCATTCAACATTCACATGAAATTTAACCCTTTACCATTATGTACATAAGCCAAAATGTCAAGCGAAAATGATAATGTTTAGCTCAATAACTATTGGCACATATGCAATCAATTCTCTAGAAAAATTTCAAGTAGCAAGATGGAAACAAAGGAGCTTCTTCCTTGAAAACAAAATCATTTATTCTAAATCTTTTCTTCCCCTCTTCAAGTGTGGCGTCCTGGAACAGAACAACCTAATGACAAGTGAAATTACTACAACCCAACAATCACTTAAATACATCTTAAATATTCTCAATGATCCTTGGGTTGATATCGATAGAATTAGTTATGAAATATCATTTCATCCTCGATCTTTCTACGACACTCATAAACAAACCAATGCAATCATAAATCCGTTGGATTGAATTTTAGGATAAAAGACAACATTCCACCAATTTCACTCATTCACCATATATAGATGTTCTCATATAATAATAATACACCCTACAAATGATATTAACAATCCTTAGTTCTATGCAGAATAACATACACAGCCATGTCAACACCATTATATAATTCCCTGGATTAAAACATAACAACATAGCATTTAACGTATCAAATACCATTTATATAATTCCTTGAACCATCGGTTGTACGCCAATCTCGGGGATTCCTCGATTAAGTAGACCTCATTGCTTTGGCTCTCTCGAAAACAACTCACAGAGATGGGGCTATGACTCCACCAAAGAAAAGGATACCTAAAAGCTGGTTATGGTCTTCCAAACAGTGCAAGTGTTCTCTAGTCAAGGTACCAAACTCCGGCGTGAAGCAATTCCAAACTACAGTCTCTCATTCTCCATCAGCATGCACAACCCAAGAAAGTGTAACCCCTTCTTTGCACTGCAGTCCCTCGGGTTGTACCACTTCCCTTCCAAAGCTCCAACACAAGTTGGCCAAGAGTCTTAGAGCGTGGCTCCGAGACTCCCAATTGCACTCAGGAGTCTCGAGGAGTACCCTCTAGGCTTCACCTTTGAAACCACCCAACAATTCCTCTAGGGCTCTGTGTCCAAAGCAGCAATCATAATTGTGCCTTGGAATCCCCAATCTAACTCACTTATAGTTCCATGGATTCACTGAGAGCATAGAGGGTTATAGAGCTCACAAGCTCACCTAACAAGTTTAAAATCGGAAGTTGTTAGCACTCATGTTGCCCAAGAACATTGGCTGATCCTGAAGGCAATATCGGGAACCATAGTCTTGGATCTAGCCTCAGAGACTTCGAGAGAAAGGAAGAAATCTCTGTGTAATATAGCTTTGTTTGAAATTATTAGGCTAGTTATGAAGAACAAGGTTTTGTTGTCAAAGTGTTTATAGATTGGTTGAGACATTCTACTCCTCCATTGGGCTATGAAGTGCAATATTTAATAAGATCGAGATCTGACCAGGAAGCGTTGAAATCCTTCACAAGGCAGATAACAAACTCACTGGATCATAATAATTTAAATGATGATCAAAAGAAAAGATAAGAAATAACTCCAACCAACAAGCACTTAGGAATCTCTTAACTGAAGATATTTAGAAGATTAACATTCAAATCTTTAGAATCGAAGCTTAATTATCAGATAAATCACAGAGACATCTCGCTACTCTTAAAGTTAGTTTCGAAAGCGAGATTCTGAACAAGTAAAACATTCAACTTAGAAAATCCACATCACCAGTGAACATCTTGCGGGGAATCCCGTAAAGTGCCTCTTTCATTAATGGCATATCTATTAAAAAATGTTACAGCTTGATAGACACAAGGCGTGAAGATCCAACCCTTTACATTAAAATCCTCTAAATAAAAAGGATAGACATCCCCATCAGTTTCATAAGTCGTTTTAATCGCCTCGGTCAAAAATAGCCACCACTCCCCACCAAATTTGGAGCTTTACTACATGCATAAAAACGGACGTACGCAAAAAGAGTCGAACAGTGATGATTTTCCTCAATGATGACACACAGGCGAAAACTAGAAAGAGTTTGTAGATGAGCATGTGCTGGACAAAAACCTCTTTCGGTTTGTAAAATTCGTCCCGAGCTGGCGTGGCAGCTCCTGCAAAATTGGGACTGAAACGGGAAATTTAAAATCTGGAAAAATAGGCCTGAAAGATGTCTTGACTCTCCCCATATCATTAACTCAGTTGCAAGCTGAAAGGGTTTGTTCCTCGGCCGTCTTGGAAGCCAAAATGTCTCAGATTTTAAGAATTCATCTCCGTTTGCTCAGGTTCTCCGTCGGAAGAAGACATGGTTACATAGGCGAAAATGGCAAAAATTGGGGAAAGTGATTTTTGGAGGCGGAAAAGCGGCATTTGGACCCTAGTTAAATGTAGGCCGCTGAAGTCGGAATTAAACACAGTTAGTTGATTTGATTGCTTCGTCCGAGACCATTCAAAATTAGCTATGATTTTATTTATGATTCAGGACCCCCTCCCCCTCGTTAAATGCTCCGAGACTCACGGGGGAGTCGGAATGAATAGTAGATGATTATTTTAGAGGTATAGTAGATGAAATGCATGGAGGTGTCGTGGGTTTTGGGGTAGTGGAGAATGAGGAGGGGGTGACATAGGTGGTGGAGAATGAGGAGGGGGTGACGTAGGTGGGTGTTGAGTGGGGTAGGTGGGGTAGAAGGTACGTGGAGGTAGGATAGGTTTAGACTTAGGCTATTTTTAATATTTAGTTTTTTTTTTGGTTTTTAATTCATGTTATATGTTATTTGTTTTTATTAATATTTTTTAATTTTATGTTTCATGTGTTACGTAGGTTTGTGAATTTTGTTTTATGTTTTATTTTATTTATTACATTTGTTTTATTATATAATATTTTTTAATTTTTAATGTATTTTATTACTTTTTGCTTTTTTAATATTTTTTAATGTTTTTTATATTTATTTTTATATTTTGTTTTTAATTTTAATTGCTTTATTTTAATTTAAAACTAACCCTAACTTCTAACTTAGTTGTTAACCTAGGTATTAAACTTAATTAATAATTAATTAATTAATATTTAATTAATGATTAATTAATTATTAAATAGTCGTTCATTAATCAATTTTAACCTAGACTAACCTTATTGCTAATTCTTTTGTTTATCCTAAGTCTGTTCATGCAGGGATGGAAAGCAGGATAATGGAGGCTGACAAAGGACAAGGGGGAGAGGACGCAGTGTGTAAGAAAGATGCAGCAGGGTGATGGAGGATTGAGCGACAAGAATGGAGGGAGGAAACAGAATCACCTGAGCCAGGACTTCGTCATCACGGGAGAAACGCCAAATCAACAGTCGAAGAATCGA